>OW796102.1:12699740-12815633 GCA_941860345.1 Chrysodeixis includens
AGCAGATAATCATCTAGTCTAGATCAAAAATAATGAAAGTGATAAACCGAACGACCATGAATCGGCACGTGCAAGCAGGTATTTCTGTAATGTGAAAAATAAAATAATTACTCTTCTCATAAAAATATTACGAACAGTGAAAAAATGCAATAAAGTAAACACGGGCGCGTCGCCAACTATCGCAACGCTATTTCGACGACGACGTCCGGCGACAGAGCCGCGATCGAACTTTGTTTCCCGTCACATGGCGAAATTGTGACGTTCCTTGACATTTAAATATTTGTACGTTACGTTACCTTACTTTCTATCGACCTAAAGGAAACTGATAAAACTAAACTTTCCATTTGTGGCCGTTAAGGATGAAAATAACAAATAAATACAGAAATAACTGAATGCTAACTTCTTTCATTTGCATTTTTCGTTAAGTTCATGTTAATAAAATAAAGACGTTCAAAGTATACTCGTAACAAAATAGAAGACATGCATAGGAATTAAGGAAGTGTTCTCTAGCAAGCCGTTTGCGGGCAACCGCTAAATAGCATCGGGACTGCCCTCCGTTTTAGACTTATGATCACTACGAGATTACGGCCAGGGTTTTATGATGCTTACAAACCGCGACCAGATAAACGATGAACGGGAGAGAAGGAAATCTCTCCGCATCCTACGTGTGTACATCAAAGAAAATAAGCTCTCAAATGTTGTGGTAAAATGATATTTTCCAACGCATCAAATTAGCCAGCTACGAAGAAACATTTTTGTTTTGTTTTATTTACAAAATTTTAAAAGCTACGCGATGAAATCACTCATTTCCTTTGAAGAAGATAATCTAAATATTGTAGCACTCGCACTCTTCGAAATAACCAGACAGAATAGGTCTAGCCTAACTTCTCACTGTTGGTTGGCTTAAAAAGATTAATTCGTGAGATAAAGATGTATCGACATGCGAAACTTCGATCCGTCTGTTCTCCGAGTGATTTACAATTTGTCGTCTGTCGGCGTCGCAGCCGGTAGACCGCGACGGCTAACGAATGCTGTCCCAACTCGCTCGAGGTGCCTATTTCCGCATCTCATATTTCTTATTGAAATACAGCCACATTGTATATCTAATTAATCTATTGTCATAGCAAAGAAAATGAACGATATTCGCACTGATTTATGACTTCAAAGACAATGCTCGCGGACGTATATTAGTTTACTACCGACGCCGCTTTTCAGTCACTTTTAATAACATATTTGAGCAATTTGCACGCTGTCACGCAAAACAATTTAGCATGAGACATGTGACGAATTTCTAACCTCGATTTTTACTTACTACGCTTATTTATCGCGCATTTTGAATCGTCGTCGTTCGCCTCCCTGAAATATCCCTTTGGAAAAAAGCGCTAGTGTGAACCACGGGTGGTTGGCGGCGGGCCAACTGGTCCATTTCTCAGCTTTGCTTGTGGACGGCAGAATGATACTGGTTCACAGTTCATATACATTGAGCTGACCGATGCTTTGAAGCTTACGTATTGAGGTTAAACGTATGTACGGTGTGCGTATATACACAGGAAATATGGTTTATGTGTAACGAAGCGAGTAATTAATCCAACAGCTAATGGCATTAGATGTAGTCACACACTTGAATTAGGTCTTTGCGTGCAGCGCGGCATCGTTTCATAATCTTGCACTTAAAATTAATTCATATTATCTAACAAATTATGAATGAAGTTTTAACTGAATTGCAGCTCAGAATTTCCAGAATGTGGTTTAAACAACCAGGCAGTAATAAACATATTAAACTTAATGCAATATTACGAAGTCCTTTGAAAACATTGCATACTATTTACCAGTATTTCTTTAAATTTGCTTCGCATGTTGCAATATTACATTACTAATTGTCAAGAGTGCGTAATTGGAATGGAAATATTTCCTTAACGTCGACCATTCACAGCGCTGGTCTATTTTCGCCGACGGAAAACGTATTCGGGCTAATTTTGAAATATATTACGAAGGCTATCTTTAGACGTAAAACAGTTAAAATCTTAAACCTGATTGGACGCGATTGTATTGCATTGGTTTCCTACGTTTCCTATAACTTTGTGAGATAGTATAACCTTATACGAAATATCTGAAAACGTTTTGGTAATGATTTATTTTCTATTATTTCCAGTTCAACTTCGTTGGAAGGATTCTCGGGCCCAGAGGCATGACAGCAAAACAGCTGGAGCAGGAAACAGGATGCAAAATCATGGTCAGAGGAAAAGGATCAATGAGGGATAAGAAAAAGGTAAAAACAATTCTAATACAAACTTCTTACATAAAAAACCCATTGCTGACTAACGTAACTATATTTTATGTTATTTTATGGATTATCTGTATGTAACAACCTTATTACTGTTTCATAAATCTGATTTATAATATTTACTTCATTATTTTCTGCAGCCAACAATCGGAAATAAATCAGGTTACTTATTTCTCAATACTTATTGTAAGTTAGTGGTTTGCTATGATATTATTGTATAGGACCCTGAGGCTGGGTGGTTGACCACGTAAGAGGAAACTTGGAAATAACTGTATGCAATTTACACTGACATAAAGCTTATCGTCGTTAGCTTAGCTATGGTCTGTTCTATAACATTTGTTCCAAGAAATTCGTTTACCATTAAAGGCACGGCATATATTTCAGTACTTTTGCATGTACGAGTATGTGTATGTAAGTGACCATCTTTACGGTCGAGTGCCTCAGTACTCTTGCGTCATAGACACTAAGTACTTCCATCTACTTTATTTGTTGGCATGTAACGAAGTAGTGCAACAAATGGACAGTGTCCCAAAACTTTAACAGGTGACACGCGCCATGCATCGGGCTCATAGCGACGTGTCAAAATAGATTTGTCTCAAAATCTAAATGTTGCACTAAATCTCTCAAAGAAATTTTAACTGGTATATTTTTCATTTCTCTGCATTTTACAGGTTGTCACGCTTTCGATGTGTAGTTGGCACTCATAAATCTCTCTTGCACACATCAATTAGGCTACAATTGTCAACTACAAAAGACTTGCAATATGTTTTCTTTATTCATTAACGTCTCATTTAAACTTCCTATCCTTTGAAAGTAGTTCCACATTTTAAAACACAAGCATAACGAAGTTTCTTGTTCGTATTAATGGCTTCAGTTGAATCTGTTCGACTGGTAATACCTAAATAATTTAAAGCGTACGTATATGGATCTCTCGTTTGAATATGTATGGGTTTAGTTAGAAGTGCTCAAGCCATTAAATGTTCAGTTACGTCCTTGAGAATATTCGTGGCTATTTATATTCACAACCATGCTTCAGCTATCAATAGTAATTGTAAAATGTAATATTGCAATGATGCTGTGTTTTGTGTGGGCTGAAATATCTCATAAGTGTTGAAATTTTATCCGGAATTATAATACTATTGTTGGACCTTTGTTAGAAATGAAACTTTAGCACAAATTTTCTAGAATAACATTTCCAATAGATGAAAGATTTAAGTCAAATTATGACAATCACATTGAGAAACACCGAATCTAAATGAAAAGCAGAGACTATATCGAACATCTATTACGAATTACAGGAGGATGCAAACAGAGGAAAGCCAAATTGGGAACATTTGGCGGACGACCTGCACGTCCTACTCACAGTGGAAGACACTGAGAACAGGGCGAAGATAAAGCTGGCCAGGGCCGTCGACGAGGTCAAACGTCTGCTTATTCCCGTAAGTACTTTTAACTTGTACTATATTTATTCTAATTCTAATGATATCATCATTATCACCTATCAATTCACGGTCCGATGCTGAACATGTCTAATCACAGGTCTGTCCCAAGTTGCTCCACAACACCTGATCCATTGCTTCCCGTTTCTAAACCGAACAATTCGCATTCTAATATGCTATAGCATGATAATCTAGTTGCAGTTTTTCGTCTTGAATCCCGTTTATTCGAAGACATCCACAGCCAAACAAGCATCGTATATTTTTCTTATTGAGTTGATGGAGTAACTGAATATATGTAATTATTTAAAACAAAAATAAAACGTAATATAATCTCAAATTGCCTTTGTACAAGTTCATGATCTAGTGTAATCAAAATTATCTCCGATCTTTCTTTTGGACAACCCGTGACGTTAAAAATTCCATCATAGTAAGAAATGAATAATTTAATAGTTGGTAACCACGCAACGTTGCTGGAAACGTTCGGAACGTGGAGCTGCTGTGATTGTTATCTGTCCATGATAAATCCCTAACGTACTGACAAACGGAAGTACTAAATAGAAATTTTGGCACACACTTGTATTATCTTCAGCATATACATTTTCACTCGTGTTTCTGTGCAAAACATTTTCCAAATTGCGGTAAATGTGAGTAAAATGTTACTGTAGGATAAATATAACATTGTTTTTCCTATCTTTTATGGATCTTGTCCAGTGTTACGTTCATTGCCGTGCATTTAAGGCGTAATGACGTCACCTGCAATTGTGTTGAACCGCAGCGAGCTGCCGTGCCGTGGCCCGACTCATTACTGTTAATTAACGAACACTGGTTACCTTCTACCTAGATACTGTAATGGTTTTGTTTAGTTGGAGCTACGGTTTCTCCTTCGTCATCATCGAACAGTTCTCTTGAATGTGGTAAAAGTAGATTTCATTCGCGTGGAAGACCGTTCTCAAAGGAATGACATATTAAGATTGTTGCATAATCATTTCTATTTTAGATCGAGGAAATTATATTCCATGTATTTATTTATTTTGTACATTTTTCTTATCGTTTGTTGCCAATTAAATCTAATATTGTTGGCTACGAAGTTGCCATCAAAGTCAAAATTGATTTACGACTTTTCACACACGCACGTAAGCTACACAAATATAGTCTTAACCGACACTGACCCTATTTCTCTTCTAGTGCTCCGTAATTGACTTCATTAAAAGGCCATACAATGATCTACATACATTCGCAGTACTGTACTGAGTTCTGATCATGGGTTCGTTTTATTCCACAGCAAGCTGACGGTGAAGATGAGCTGAAGAAGCGTCAGCTGATGGAGTTGGCGATCATAAACGGGACGTACCGCGACTCTAGCACCAAGGCGGTGGTACCCGTCAACGGTCAGTGCCTCATAAGTATGGTCGCATTCATGTTTTGTCACTAACACTACCCACTAAGATATACTAACACCAGACTATCTATCCGACATTTGGTCATAGCAGGTACGATTGATACTGGCAACCTTGGAAAGGTTGTGCAGTTGAAGGGAAGGGGCCTGTACCTCAGTGGGTGATGACGAATATGATGATGATGCGATGAACCATTGTCACGAGTAGATAGTCTTCATCAGATTGGTTTTAAGGGTTTTTGCGTGAGGTTTTCATGGGTGCTAACTAGTAAAGGTTTAAGACACCTTCGAGGGTTTTCGAATGCTTACATCTTTCTCATGACGCCATCTACATTTTCAAAGAAATGTGAGAGGGTAAGGGCATGTACCCAGTTCGAATGGGTGCAAGAATTCTGGGCCACATCATTTGCATGGGAATTACACGATACTCGTGGGATTATTTTACATTGTATTGTTTTCCGTCAACTGTACATATTCTGCTCTGTTTTTATTACGTTTCCTATTGTTGAAATGGCATAAACTGTGTCTTTTGTTTGCGGATGTGAGTCATCAAGGCGACTGCTAAGATGACTAACTTAATTGATTTGTGGCATGTTACGGTTGTTAACTATTAACATGGGTGATTTCACCGAGCCAAGATCTCTTATCGTTAATTAAGGGCTATTGGAAACCGTTCGAGCCAAAGTCGTATTAGTTACGGACAGCTTAATGAGTTTTTGTCTTAATTAATAATTATATTTCTGTGAATTTATAATTAAAAATATTTACGGTTTAAGTTATTCATTATTATAAATTAATAATTTTGAACCGTGCATCTCTCCTCATTTACAAACTTCTTGGTAAAATGTGATCTTATAAATATTACACAAGTTTTATAACATTAATATTGGCTGTGATTGTGTAGAACAAAGAATTAACATGTGTTTATTATCGCGTCATATCAAACAAAATCATGGATTGATTGAATTTTTGCTAAGTTTAAAAATATTTTCCTTTCATGTACCTATTGTTTGAGATACAGATCGCAGATGACATACACAGGGCTGATTGTTTATTGGTATTTATATACCACTAAAATCTAATAAAGCTTGAACGGTTTTGCAAATAGTGGGAGCAACAATAAGAGAGATATGGTCAAATGATATAAAAAAGGAGCAGTATAATGATTTTTATGAGACAGGAGAGAAATGTATAACCAAAGAATGCCTTTGCCCAAGGTTAAAGAATGATGGATGGACTTGATGGATGGATGGATGCCACTGTTATTATTAGAGGAGATTTAAGAGGCTAAAGCAGACAAGTGACATTTTAAAAATTGGACGACGCTTTTTTGGTTTTTCCATACAAATATTGATGAGCTGGCAATATATTTGAGAATTGACTGGTTTTCTTATAGAGTTTTAAATTTCAGGCATAGAACTGATATTTAATTTGACCGGGTCTTGTTAACACGATTTTATTTACAGATTCTTTTATTCTAGGTACTTAAAACATAAATGTACATAATCCTCCCTAATACAACTTCAGTCGTACTAACATTAATAGACTTGTAATAAAGTGGATTCGACAGCGGACGAGGAGTGGCGACGCGTGGCTGCGGCGGCGGCTGAGACCCAGCGGCTGCTGGCGCCGGGCGGCGGGGGTGGGGGGCGTCGGCGGGGGCGTGGCCTTGCGCACGCAGGCCCCGCTGGGGGCCCCGCTGATCCTGTCGCCGCGCATGTCCGCGGCCGGGGCCCAGGCCGGCCTGCTCAACGGCTCGGGCGCCCAGGCCGCGGCCGGCCTGCTGTCGCCCGGCGAGCCCGCCCACCAGCTGATCTACGCGTCGCCCTACGACTACGCTAACTACGCCGCGCTGACGGCCGCAGCCAATCCCCTGCTCACCACCGAGTACGCCGCTGCTGACCATACGGGTGGGTTGTTCGCCCGTTAATTCTTTTATCGCGATGTTTGATGACTTATAATTTATATAATTTTACTCCCATCTCCCCTTGCTTAGAAATACCCAATTTAGTCAATCTATACGTAATAACGTATTTTTTTATTCCCCCATGATGTTGCTAAGAATGTTTAAATGTATCTCGTTGATTTAGTTATATTATGTTTAGTCTATAGCACGAATTATTTGAATAACTACCAACTAGGCTTGAACGATAATGATCACAAAAAAGTTATCAAACATCGTTATATTATTACTAACGCTACATACACACGGTACCGGGTTTTCTTCCAGTAATCGTCCACTAGACTCAAAATGTAATCAAGTCATAATATTAGGTAAACGAATGTTAGATCAAATTAGTGTTAAAACAATTAAACTTAATATATCACAATTTGATGATGTAAAACCACGAACAAAATAACCGCATGTCAAACTGCCTACGGGCACACACAGGTCGATAGTACACTGTAACGGTAAAATGCTTTTAGAAAACTGGCTATAGATGCCAGTACAGTCATTCAGGTCATAGGCGTATCGTAGGACCATAGTCCAGTCCAAATATATCACAGCCATGTTTGGCCTTCCCAATCCTTGTCATAGCGAATATACCGTCATACTATCCTAGTTCCTCACTACATTTACGTACATTATGTATCGATATTTTTTTTGCTGTGACCTACAAACACGGCCGTATGTCGCATAAATTTGTTTCTAAAGCTTCTAGAACAAGCTTATCTCGAGCAGCCATATGTAGAACACTGTATAGCAGAATAATCTCAACAAAATTGCCTTCTCTTAATGGTCAATAGAAATGCAAAGAGCAAACTAAAATTGGCAACTTTTTCAAAATTTGACGACATACATCGTGCCAAAGGAATTTCAATCTGGTACATTTTATAGCCATTTTTCGTCACATCTAATATTTCGCATATTCTAATGACACAATAATATCTGCGGGGCTTTGTGATGGTACTGAAATTTATCACAAAATTAAAGTACGAACAAGATTGTAACGGTTTGTTTCTTTCCCATAGCACGCGATTTGACCGATTACATCTGGAGCCATTTTTGGAGGGATTATCCTGCTGCGCGATATTAGACTAAATAACTCCAAACAAAAAGTAAATGAGACACAGAAACTCGATAATGTTGGTGGTAGCTACCACATCACTAAATGGCTATCTATAAAAATCAGCTTAACAGTATCAGGCTCGTGATTACACAGCACTAACTCACTAATGCACACTATTCTAACGTATGGTGTCGAGCTTATGTTGAACTGTGTGTGATATAAATTATTTTAATGGGGTTTGCAGCGTCGAGATATCTGCTAGCTGGCTTTTGACATTGGCCGCATCAGCCCACAATAAGATACGGCAGACTGCAAGCGCCGTATCGCACAACGCATCATTATTACCGTCCTTGATATCATAATCCTCCTTCTAAACGCCTACAGGACGCCCTCTTACAGTCATAATAAAACGCCATGATCAATTATACTTTAAGATATATTGTTAAGTACGTTTAGCTTAGCGACTCATTATTTTGTACCTACGATGTTATCGTCTTGAATTTTATTATTTACAACATTGTTTTCTTCTACAACTGTTTTGTACAGTTACATACAAATTATAATTTTTGTTTTACTTGACAGTCAAAGATTTTATATTATTTATTATATAACAGAATAATTTACTATTTATTCAAATTAATATAATGATCAAATAGCTATTTATTGAAAATATATTTCTTTTATAGCAGTTGTCTCGTGTTAGGGTTGATGGCAGTTGATAATTGTTTTAAATTAGATATTATTTTAGTTGAATCTTAACTGCCAATAGAACTCTATATAAGTTACCGATGTTTACTATACAAAGACATAGAGTTTTATATATATTTATTTACCTGTCTTGTTACTGATATTATCCTTCACTGGAATGGAGATAGATATGATAGAGTCCGTCATTATAGTTCTTGTGATAACCCTTGCTTGTAACACAACTAATATAATATATTAACACACGTTAATGTCGATTCAGACTTCGATGAGTTTTCGAATAAGTTATATCTTACTAGAAAGTATTATCATGTATTCTAAAATTCCACCGTATGCATGTGGTATATTTCATCCTTATTTCTTAATTTCCTGTTGAATACTTGTGAATAACAAACGAAAAATTTCGTATTAACAATAGTTTTATCTGAATGACGCAATGAGTTGCATAGATAATTCAGTAATTACAAGCAAAAGGGACCAAATACAAATTGATTTACGAAAACAACACATTTACATTTTTTAACTATTTTTAACAAAACTGACAAAATTAATAACGCGATACACACTCACATTACGAACAAAACGCGGAACATTCTCGCCGGTTCAAATGTTTACGTTTGACGTGTGACAATAACGCGGTGCACTGTGCACCCTGCTATTGTTACAACATCTATATCGTAACTTATTAATTTATTAGCCATATTATTATATTTATAAACATACCATAGGCTAAGTATTATTATTATCTTTAAAAGATTTCTAGTTAGGTTAGAAAAGAGTGAGCTTTATGAGAATATTATACACCCGTATTTTATTGTTTAGGTTTATTATATCGCAGTTAACACTGTAGTCAATTTTATTTAAAACTGAAATTATCGAAGCCAGCCATTACCTGTACCTTGACCGGGCGTACGTACACCCGCTCGTTTAAAGTTTTTTATTTTGTTATATTTTCCAAAGCAATAAAATAGATAATAGAATAATCTATAGGCCTAAGCATAATAATAGAAGTTAGTATTACTGCCAAATGAAGATTTAATATTAAAGAAAAAATATGTCTTAGTATTACCGAACGACAGTGACGAGTATTTGGCAGTGATAACTAGGTACTTGCGATAGTTTCGTTCAAACGAAACAATTTTTCTATTTCTATTTTATGAAAACGAGATCGAACTAAACTTTGCAGCATTTAGATGTAAAGCGTCTTTTCAGCTCTATATAATCTCTGTCAGCTTTAAATCTTTAAATTTGTATTCCAAATTTTGTTGTGGACTTGTATGAGAGCTCAGCCTACATACTTACATGTGTATGTGAGTGAGTGGCGAGTGCAGCGGGGGTGTGTGGGCAGTGAGTGTAGTGTGTTGTGCCGCTAGGTGTGGTGCGGCGCGCGGGCCGGCTCGCGCAGGTGAGGGAGCACCCCTACCAGCGCACGGCCCTACCGGCGCCTTAGGTCCGCACTCGCTCTCACAACGCCATATTGTTCACGAGGTGAGAACCATGCAGCGACGATGAATACGTTTGCTTGTGTATCGGTGTCGCACAAACTATATCACTTGTGTAGTTCTGTGGGAAGTCTGTCCAATCATTAAAAAACGAAATTAAATTCTTGTCCAGTTCCAATAATTGGCTAAAAATTTGGTATCCTGCCACACATTAGTGTCTTTAATATCACGATTTCGAAATTCAAAAGCGCGATGTTAAAGTTGGACAGCCTTGCTATAGGATCTCTTTTTTAATGCATCTAAATTATTAGCAAGTATAAATGACCTATTTATATTTCTCTTAGTTTTGTGTTTCCGAGCAACCATATTCGTCTTGAGAATGCGTGGGTACCTTTGCTTTACTGTCTCTCTGTGTCACTATTTTTTATTTATTATATTGTGTACTTATTAGTTACGTTCTTGAATAGTTTGTATGAGGATAAGATGTAATATCGCTCTTCGTACCGGATCTGAGGTGACACTGCATAATTTGAAAACTGTGATTTTTATATTTCTTTTAGATATTTAGATCTGTTACATGTTGTGATGCGAGGCATTATAGAGACGCTCTATCTATTCAATTGAACATCAGCGTTACCAAATTATTTGTGTGTTGTTTTCAATGCTGTTGTCGCAACAATTGAAATCACAACATGTCTTCGGACAATCGTAATACTTTCAGGTATAAATTATATATTTGAGGGAAGAAGGATTGATGTTACACTTTTGTTTATCGCGAAGCTTGTCTCGGTTTGCGTAGAGCTAGTGTTCATGTTGCCAAATAGAATCCAGGAGGTGCTACAGTCCGGTTGTGAGATCCTTCTTTCCTGAGTCTCGCCCAGTATTAGTCAAAGGAAAGAGCATTCTCAGAATTTGTGCCATCAATCCAGTATTAAACGTAATGCCCCTCCTTTGACTCGATATGTTTTTCATAATCATCACAACTTTCTATTAGTCAATATAAGATTTTTATATGAAATTTTTTAAGCTAGTTGTTTTTATTTTTGCCTTAGGTATTATTATATTTACTTTCTTATTTGAAAGTGGTTTATTATTAAGATAATTTGCACTTGTGTCCTTGTGGATTTAAGATGCCGACATCCATTATGTCGGTTACGTATTTTCACGCTTTTTATATGAAATGATTTAAGTCGAAATGCTATTCGTAATTTTATAAAAATAAATGATAATATGCGATAATGTTTTGTAAAGTATTGTTTCCGTTGTTGATTGTAAATAAATGCATTTTCTGAAAATATACACGCAATAAATTGTCTGAAATTTAAATGAAGCGTTTTCTTTCTAGTCTCGCTAGGTCCGCGGTGTCAAGATTCAATAAATGTCTCTGTGTTACAAGTAATAAGTATATGTCGATAAAGTTGATGACGTGCAGTCATTTGGTCAATTGTAGCCTCACACAACTAACATGCAACTCCACAAGGCCAAGTTCCCGTTTGTTGACATAATAATAATTATTAAGTGCACTATCATAACTGCTATTGTCACAACTTGCAGATTATCTGTAACTATGTATTTATATTATATGAGTCACTAACATGCAAATATGTAATGACATTGATCGTTATCACAGACTTATTAACAACTTTATGAGAATGCCGCCATGTACATGTATCTACTATTGAGATGTTGCAACGATGTGTTGAATAACTTACATACTTGCATCTGGGTGCTATGGTTATACATAAGTGATAAATTTATTATGCTTGTTTGTCTGAGCAGTGCTTGTCGCATCGCGGTGACCGCGTAATGCTTCAAGCACTGCTCGTTTGGGAACTATTGGGCATTTAATCCTATATTTGTAGATTTATCATTTACATACTAAATTGACTTAACATTTTTCAACCATTAACTGCGTAAACTAATGAAGTACCCGTATAGTTTTATTAACTGGGCCAAAAACAGAACAAGTGTCGCGGCGCGAATGCCTGATAGCCTCCCCCTCATTTTTTATTGAAATTTCTATTTTTATGAGAAATTCCGTACACTAGTCGTGTCAATCCGAGTCCACGGTTTACCGCTTTGTTGACTAGCATGTTGCCGGCACCCGACCGCCATTCTTGCATTGCATATGTCTGTACCTACTGTACGATGCTCGCGCGACCAGCTCGGCAACAAGCGGTAAAGCGTGCCAACTCGCGATTGGGGGTACTCGTGTAGTCGGACCATGACATTTTGATCGATACTAACATTCTGTTTTTCTCTCTTCTCGTTAACCCGGCTAGGTGAGTGCTAACGGCGCCGAGGAACTAACAGGAGTGCGCCGCGCCCCGGCCGGCTCTGTCGCCGCGTAACATACTCATCGGAACATCGACCGCCATGTAGCTATTAGCTGTTGGGCCTTTCACGTTTAACATTATACTATGTATTATAATAGTCTAACTATTAACATTTATATGCCTGTTATGTTTATAACATGATGAACTTTATTAACATTTTTTATATAATTTTTTTATGAAGTGGCACACGCCATCGACTATATTTACTATATTGTATCTTATTGTACTTCTGTTGTCGCTTAACGTGTTGTTGTTGAAGCACGAGTGTTGTTAGGCTACCCCGACAATCACGGCGTTAAACGTGCCCCCCCTTACTACCTTAGATGTTATCTATCAAGATTTTCTTTCTTAACTATATTTGATTTATTAGAGTATTTTATTAAAACTTAGCACTTTTAGCGCCGTCTCTAAAAAAAGATGGTTTGAATTAAACATTGACTTCTAACTAAAGCTTAATTCATGCAGTAGATAGATAGTAATTTGACATTTAAATGCGTTTTCTAACAGCTCGCTTTTGGTTTCTATTTATCAGATTGCACTGAAATATAACCTGTAGCGTTGTATGAATTAAGCTCTGTTAAGGAGTCATGATTTTTCATCTTAGTAAATCTCACTTGATGATAGATGAAAATTATATTATCTATATAAACCCAATGTACTATATAAAGTACGACTGCGCACGCAATTTTAATCCGTTCACTGATCGCGGCGCTACATGGATACACAGTGGCGCGTCAAGGGATGGATGGCATCAGGCAAGAGGTATCAAGTAAGTACCCACGATGCTGAAATATGTAAAATTGCTTCGCATAAATTAATTGGACTGACATTGGATTATAGTCTAATATAGGTTGTTTCTTCATATACTCATCGACCCGTCAAATCTTCGGCAATCATTTTACATTACTTTAAAACCAAAGACTTTTAATTTTTAGTGATTTTTGACTACATTATTTTCTGTTCAAATTCGAAATCATGAATGTCTTCCTATTGAAAATGAATACTTTTATATCGGTCAATGGGTGTATGGATTGTCTTTTTTTAAATAAAAACATATTTATAGCATTGTATTCTCTTAGTGCTTAATATTTATAGATAACTTTTGATATTTGTACATCTCATGTGCCTTAATTAAATGTACAATGTTCTTACCTTTTTGGTTCTATAGAAATTGTTATAATGCTAATTAATAGCTAAGTTAGAAGAGATTAAATTATTGTTAACTTTTCTAAATGTTAATTTTTATACATTTATCGTCGTCAGTTTTGAAATATTAATTGTAGAAGATTATAAGTAATACCCAAATGTTTTAGTGTCTAGTAGTTAACTTTAGTTGTGGCAAAATAAATTACTTTATAAGTGCCTTCGTTACAATCTCTTCGGGAATCTCTAGGTTTCGTTATCTCATATAAATATCAGAGATCTGTTCGTAAGTTTATCCGTAGAAAAATATGCAATAATCTCAAAGATTATACACACATTGGTTTTATGTAACAAGGGCAATTATTCGTCATTACATAAAAGTGTTATGTAAGAAGCTTGTGTAATGTAATTAAAAGCAATAATATAACAATAACTATCACGATTAGTGCAATAGAGAAGTTATAATATTTTATTAGTAATCTCGGCTTGTGTAAGCCGAGTAATATTTTTACAAGATTTTATAGAGATCTGATATTGAGATTAAAGCGGTAGGTGAAATATATTATCGCGCTCGTTATCTGTAAAGATACATATTTTCTTTAAAATTACGTTGATTTAAGCAATTAGTAGGTATTTTTTTTTAATCGTTTCGCATTAATTAGGTGCTTCTTTCGAGAGTTTGGAAACAATATACAAAATTTAAATTTACAAAATTGTATGAAACAGAATCTGTTAGTTTTTTTTTTATATATATTTTCTTTTTAAGTAAAGTTTTAATGAACTAAGTTTGTAAGTATCCTCGTAAAACTACATCACTGTAATTATCATCCGTTGTTAACACTCCGTCCATGGATAATTTCATAAAATAAGTACTTAATTTTGTTGGTCTCCCATTCATACATAAGTACGATTAATTTGAGACTTTACATTCGCAACACGTGTTAACAATTGAAAACAGCCGTAAAAAGTTAATACCCAATGAATATGTAAAACTTAGGGCATTGAAAATTCTTTGTGGCGACAAACTAATAACTGGTTGCCTCTTACATTACATCATCTCATGTAATCGTACAAGTTATTTTCATCTTAACGCAATGGCAATAAGGTCTAAAATCGCTTGTTTATAGAAATATGCTGGACAATATTTAGAACAATGTTAAACATTTTTTTTTGTTATTTCTCCTTTGTTAAGATGGAATTATTAGTTGCATTATCAGTTCCGTAGTTTCCTTTTTAATTTTGTTGTTTAAAGGCCTGTTAAGACCATATTCATTCATATTTCATATAGATACATAGTTCGTACAAATCATATTAATACAAAAAAAGCATTTAAAGATTAAATCACAAAATGCAAATGCCATAACAACTTGAGGTATCCGTTTCATGTTAATGGTGAAAATATGTGATGAAATAGATGTGTTTAACGTACAAATAATTATATGTCTGCAAATAACTAGTAATATACTGTGTTTCATAAGCAATAACATTAGCAATTTTGTTTCTTGAAACATGCTTAGTGCCATCAGCAGACGGGCTTAATACATGTCATTGTTTTTTAATATTAATTTGTACTTATTTAGGCAATATAAATCAAGTGCCTTAAATAAACTTGTACATATTTATTATTATCTTTCATTAAAGTATTAATATAGCGGAGAATAAAAAATCTAAAAAATTGTTTTCCAAAAACAATATATAGAGAATAAATAATATTAATTAAGTGAGATTGTGCATATTATGTATGTTTTGATGTGTGTTTAAGATTGATTTGGTATTAGTAAATATTTAAAAAACGTAACTCTGTGTTTTTGTTATTTCCTTTAATGTTTACTTACCTTTGTACCTACCACCTTTATGTTTCCTTGTTATAGAGTTGATATTGTCAATAATAACTTGTAATTGGCCTTCTTTAAAATAGTATTTTTTGTTAATTATTCGAATTATGGCCTATTTGAGGCAACAAACACCTTACTCAATGCCTTACACTAAAATAAATAAAGAAAGATACAAATTGAGGAAATGAAGCAGGAAAATATAAGGTTACTTTCTAAAATGAACCTTATGTGCTTAACATAAAGATGATTTTAGCTTAAGACTGATATTCTGCAAACTAAAGGCTAGACTATTACTACCTAGTTTAGATTCTATATAGATAACTCTCAAAGACATCTTTGAGTTACCTAAATATTGTACAATTACAGTCCAAATTTATATTGTTAGGGAAGGGTAAACCTTCCTATAAAGCCAATACAGCGCCATCTAGTATTGTTACACGAAATGACGTCATCCCTTTGTTCACCAAACGAATGTAACTTAAAGGCTTTCCTTGCATTCCTGTAGGTGGGGCTGGCGCCAGTATCAAGCGGCGTGGATTTTTTTGTTGTTGGAAGCTCTATAAATTACTACAATATGTGAAATGGTTCAAATGGTTAAGTATTTCTTACGTTCATTTTATTTCACTATTGAATAGTTTTCTTAATGTGAAATTGAAATACGAATTTCTTGCAACATTTAAAAAAGAAAGAGCAATCTGAACTATTATGTCTAAATCTAGTATGTAGGTATAAGTATACTATCAAAGCAATCCTATGTTGTAAGCGAATTCAGAGGATATAACCTAGATACTAGTGTTGCAGACTATTTTATTTGTTTAAAATTACCATTCATCAGTAGGTGAAAGGAAATATCTAAATTTAAAATGCGTTGTCCAACCTGAAGGGCTAAACCCTTCTATTGTTTTCGGATAAGGGCAGCAGTTGCATCGCATATCCAAACACATGAAATGAAATGCTACCAAGTTTATGGGTTCGATATCAGTTTTATTTTTGTGGGTGCAACTGCATATTATTTTTTTGGCACCTGTTTAAGAAGTGTTCCCTGAAACTACCAATTTAAGATTTTTTTTCTAGTATGAACATCGTCCATTGAAATTAGTATTTCCTATCCTAAAATATAAACTAGATACCAAATGTAACTAGGAAGGCTGGTATCTGCAGTGCATCTATTAAACTCCTACCTACATGCAGTTGAGCACAGCAGAGATAAGCTTGACGTAAGTATGGTAATGCAATATTATGGTATATTATAAAATTATTGTCCTCCTACACACGTCCGGCTATTCGGTGACTCGCGTATGAACCTTAGCTATACGTACTTATGTAAAAGTGCGTCATATTTCATCGAGACCAGACAGCTAGTTTAAGTGTAAATGAAAAGAGGTTTCCTTATCTCAGATGCGAACTGCTTCTAGACGTTTTCTGGGGCCTACCGCGTCGTCATTAAGTGAGTTGCAGTTGTGAAAGCATAGAGTAAGTACGAAGCGTAAAGATAAAGAGAACAGCAAAGCAAGCTGTTATAAAATTATGTACCACTACGTGACGTTCTTAAGAAGTGGGCATGGTGATCTTAAGTTTAAACTCTTCTTATAGTCGTATCGGTTATCGTAGTTAATGCGCTAAAAGTTTATTTTCTAGATGTAACTTTGTACTTACCAGCTGAAGAGACTTGTAAAACAAAGCTGTTAGATGCTACATTTTAATTTTAAGAAACTTTATGAAGCTCCGCAATAAGCTTACTTGGATACTTTTCCTTAAAATAGATACCATAATATGAGAAATGTTCTCCTTTAATATTCTTAAACGGGTTAAAACGCAACTCAGTCACATTTATCTTTTCAATACGAACATACATACCTGCATACAGTTAGATATGTTTAAGTGGAAGCAATTTGAACTTTTCCTAGTGTCTGGAAATGGAATTTTAAATTCGCACTCGCGTCCGTTCCCATGGTACTGGGAACAAACGGCCTGCAGTTTGTCCTACTGCATTTGTCGCTTTCATGCTTTTGCATAGCTACAACCTACAAACATTGTTGACGCACGCCCCACTTGCCCCGAAGCGACTGGATACTTTTGATCACGTAAATCTTTTTAATGGTTCGAAATGTTTGAAAACTGGTTTAAAGGGAAAATGCTATTCTGAAAATTCTGTATTGCACTCGTAGAATTTAGTTTGGAAAAGAAAAACACAGATGCTTCCGTTGTAAACGCATATTTTTGACGATTTTATTTTAGAGGTATGAATACAATCCATAATTAGTTGATTTTCAATAATCCAACTCCCTTCTCTTACGAAGGTATTCAAACCCTGTATTTATTCATCACGAGTACCTAACGTTTAACTGTTAAATCAAAATGAAAATGTTCTTAATCTGGGCTGACGATGCTGTGAGAGATAAGGAACATTCACAAAAAAAGGTAGCAACATACTTAACTTTACAGCACAAATAGAGTAAACAAGCGATGCCCAAGATATCCGGTTTATCAATATCCCAGGGCTATTAAGCTAGTGACAAGAATGACAGTTTCCAACATAGTCCAGAGTACTCCAGTCGGTTTCACGCCCTGTTATTAACTATGCACCGTGATTAAATGGATTTATATGCATGAGTTCTTATAAATGACGCATAATTGGGCTTATAGTTACATTTTTATCGTTATTAAGTTGCTGTAATAAATCATCGTCAAGATGCAACACCGATAAAATTGATCTTACACGTCGATAAATTGGGAATTGCATGCGTTTACATCGATCGTATTATGTTTTTATTTTTTAATTAGATTACACGATTTTTCGTTTTAATTTTAAAATTACAGTTATTAAACCAAGTTTATTTCATTAATTTATTATATTATACTTTTTACATGTTTTTGCATTCTTTCTTTCGAATTAGGCAGTTATATGTTTTATGTTGCAATACCCATTTGATAACGGGCTTGCAAACATCTCAACTCTACTCATTTAACTCGTAAAACTTTCACTGACATTGCAAACATTAATTATGCTTTCATATCTGTTTATAAGCCTACTTATTAAGTAGGCATTTAGCAATTATACAGTAATTTACAATTACCTGGAGAGTTGGCGCGTTTACCAAGCGCTTGTAGGATATCATTTCATTAAACACACACGTAGAAACTTAAATTAAGATTTTAATGTTCTACCATAGACATACTTACATGGAATTTTAGTATTCTCTACAATTTTATTGGAATTTCTAATAAAACTTGCCTCTTTTCATCACAAATACCTGTTTCCTTACTTCTTAGAATAGAATGTTATATACACCATAGAATCACAGCAAAGAACTTAAATGCATATAATATAGTAAGGGTACAATTAAATAGCGGTCTTTTTGCTAATAGCTTTTTATTCCAGACAAGCTTTGGATGGACAGAAAAAAACAACAGAAAATAATTATTTTATAAATATTTATTGATCATTTATCTTTATTAACCCTTCTAAACATTTTTACTTTAAATAAAATAATCAGTTTACTCTAAAATATTCACATGCAGGAATCTCTAGGTACAACACGCCTCCAGCAATTTTCCGTGTACGAAATATTTTTGTTTGTTTCCATTACTTTCCATCGAAGTCTGCGTGCAACGGGGACTTGGCTAGGGGCGGCTGCTCGTAAAATTGCAACTGACTTGGGGAGTCGTCTCAAGACGCTCGTGCATTCTTAGCTTTATAGAATACGTATAAAGTTTAGAAGCTTATCTTTGTACTTTTTATGGCTGTTGCGGAAGGACTGAAATTATTTTGCTTGGGTTAAGTTCTTGAGTAGCAACTTTTAAATGAATATTTATCCTTTTATGTATACCTACAACATGAAGAATGGAACGGGTAAGTAGCAAATATGTAAAAACTTTAAGGTTTTCTTTTTAAGGTAGGCTTTTAATTTGGTTGTTATTCCTAACCGTATCCTACAAATTCGTATTTAATAACGATTCACAAGGTAAGTTAGCTGTCTTTAAAACCTTGTTATTTTCGTAATATTATTAAATATAATGAAAATTAACTATGACTGAATCAAATCTCCAAAAATCTTCGCACAAAAGTATCACAGTGTAAGTCGTTTCTTCGTGTACCTTCTCCTATACTATATGCCTAAGGAATCAGCCCGGGCTTAGACGCGGTAGGGTGCCACGGTCATAAAACTACTTCCCCTAACACCGCGAGGTACTGCGCCGCGACACCATTCACTTTCCCCACACATACTTCAATCGAATAGGAAAATTTTAAACTTTGATGTTGCCCACTTTGTTCCTAAGTTGGTACTTTATAGTTTCAAACGGATTGTTGTAGTTTCTCTCTATAAAGTAAAGCTTTTATTCTCCACAATGCGTTCGGGGGCAACTTTAAAGGTACACATTGTATAGGGTTTTAAAACAATTACACGGTTCAACATTTTTCTGATTTTTTAATGCCTTGTCTGAAAAGTCCTGAATCTAGCAAACTGGTTGTTACTATGGTTTTACCCAACGAATTTAAATAGAGAGTGCCCAAATTATACTCGCCTAATTGGCATCCCTGACGAATTCCACTCAAATTTAAGAATAATTGTGACAAATTTTCTCCTTTTTTAACAAGCCAGCATATAATATCTAGCTACAAAAACGTTACGAACAATTCATTTTTCCTCTTCCTTGATTAATGTCGTTCCGAGTTTTTGCTTGCTCCTATTTCAATGAAAAATTTCCCCGGAGACCAGACTCGTAATTTTCAGGGAACTGAAATTACAGTTAATTGGCCAATGTTTACGCGAATGAAAGTGGCTAGATACTTTTGTAATGGCCACTGAAAATACCCTGGAATGAAAATGTTTATTAAAACTGTAATTGCGTTATTATTGTTGGAGTTTTTACAAGTGTTTTTGTCATCGTTTTCTTTAGGTATTATACACGTTGTAAACGGCATTTATTACTGTACGTTTTGAAATTTTGCGTATTGAGATAATTGATTATATTTAAGTACCTGACTGCCCACACTCGCTCTTTAGTATTTGCTCATAACGTGTCATAAAACTAGTCATACATGCTTACTACGAAACAAAATGTACAAGAATACTTAAACATGTTACGTAATATAGTGCAGCATAAACACATTGTGCAAATACTCATTTCATTAATATCACATAAGCTGTGACACGAGTTAATTAATCGCCAGCAGGCGTCAAGGCAAGCTGTTTCCGTTTGCTAATTAATACCCTAAGATATCAGCAGTCAGACAGTATGCTGTACATAATTATTACGTGATATTATGTAAAATTTTAGACTTTAATTGGAAGGACTATTTATTATAATAGAAAGGGGCCTAGCAGTGGGACACAAAAAGGGATACATTAAAAGTCATCCCTCAGTTTCTACCACAAACATTTAGGTAATTGTATACATTTAATAGTTAACACAATTTTGTGTTTTGTGGAATCTTTGTATTGCCAACTAATACGAATGCAAAATGTTAAACTATGCTTTAACTATTTTTTTTTTACAATAATCCAGTAATCCAGCTTATAATTACCATTGTAAACTTTCAGGGTCACTTAAAAAAAGTTAATAGGTTAACCTACGGTAATCGCTATGTATTAACTAATACCCAAGTATTATATATCTATTAAAATACTAACCAATGTTCAGAGAAAGGTGTCTACCGAGTAATAAAAGTTCCATTAAACCTTAATGGAGAAAATTAGATTCAACGCCTAACACATTATCAACTTAAGCCTGGTTCACACGTTATAAATTAACATGTATATGAGTGGTTTCGAAATTTTAATCATTTGATAAGTAATTAATGGTATTAAAGTAAAATTAATTAGTTTGATACACATAAAAAGGAATACTAAATCATTATACTTATTAATATGGTGTAATTTGACGGACGTTGCGTAAATGCTCTACTTTTTGATATGACGCATAATGAGCACTAACTCAGTTTTAAAAAAGTAATGTATTTTGTTTTGTTTTTTACCTAGCGTCCATAAATACTATCTCGTTGAAGGATATAGCTAAGAGAATAGCAAAGCTTTGATAACAACAACGCAATTAAAATTTGTATTAAATTACAGTAAGAAATTCGCTTGAGTTTCTGTCTAAAACACATAAATAAAACTAATTAATAGTTGTAGAAACGAGACTGTCATTCTTTAATGAATCTAGTCGATTTCATAAATCCAACTTTAATAAGACGCCTACCCAAGAGCTTCTTACTTTATTATCAGTCAATGATTCCATAAAATTACTTAAAATAAAATAAATTCAATAAGCATGTAAACGAGCCTTAATACGAAGCTAATTTGGAAAATATCTAATACGTGATGACGTTAATCAGGTGCAATAAGTGGACACCGCATACCCGCGTCCCTACCACCACTACACAAAGTAAGACTGTTGCAATTGTGGAAGAAAGATGCAGCTATTACATTGTGTAGAGCACTATCTCGCTTGCACAACTCTTACAATGTTACTTTAGGAGATGATAGTAGATTCTTCGGTCATTATACTCATCATAATCACATAGTTTACATGCAAAGTAATTATAGCTTTTTGAATTATGGTTTTTTAGCTATCGACTCGCTAACGAAGTGGCCAGTCCACGTTCTTCCCCCTTTCTCGGGTTAAAACGTGTTTGAATCAAATCCCACAGGCTGTTTAATTACACCGACGCAGTAATTACCTAAGATTTGTATTTAATTACCTCGTGTAGGTAAGTTTTCTAAAAGCTAATATGTGTTGAATTGGTAGTAAGATGAGATAACGTTTATGGTGTGATAAATTACGTTTTATGTTTGTTTATCTGAACAAGTAAATAAATTAAGTGGCGTATTTGTAAATACAATAATATATTTTTGTTTTGAAGATAATACATAAAATAACTGAGCCTAAAAATCTGTTATTTTTATTTCAGTCGACATAATTATCGAGTAGCTATTTTCTAATCCAAGATAGGTATTTTTTAGCGTCAAGGAAATTAACCATTTGGTATAGAGTACAGTATCGACAGATTAATTAAAAAAATATTGGTTGATAATGGGAAACATGAGCCGTAAAATTTTTAATATTATGCAACGACATGACAGAACTAAGAAGCTAATTAGATAGTAATTAAGATTACAATCATTAGTTTAAAATTAGTCGTTAATTAGTAAGGTTAATGTTAAAATTTTAATATTAGATTAAACATGGATTACGCTGAGAGGTAAATTAATATTTTTATAATTGAAGACGGCTAACCACAGCTTGTAAAGATTGTGACTGAGTTCAAAGACCCCATTTAAATTGTTTATTGTGTACAGAAAAACGTAATAATTATATTAAATTAATAAACAGCCAGTAGGTAGATGGATCCATTGTGGTCATCGTTATTTATAGAGCTTATCAAAGAACCTTCTTTAAAAATAAAACGGCTAAATGAATTGACCTTTTGATAAGAGCAAAATGCGTCACTGTACAAGCGATGCGGCATCGAACGTTTGTAAAAGAAACCATTAATTAAATGCTGTCACACAGACAAATATATGTACACATACGTAAAATATGTACAAAAGCATATATTGCACCTAATAAAAAAATATTAATGAAAGACGATGTAATAATTACGAAAGAGTTCATGCAGTAGAGTCGATATGTAGGTATAATTAGTCGGTAAGTCATTGATATAGCTAAGAAACTTCTCGATGACATTAGTAATCAACCAAAAATACTATATAGGTACTAGCTACAATGTCACAAATACAGATAAACTTTGTATTTGTAAGTGCTTAAAATACAAATATAATTTATAGTATCCATCAATACCGATCAAAAAAACTGTAACGGTATTATTAAGAGGCAAAAGTGTGGCAACTATGTGGGTGATGTAAATAGCCGGCGTAAAGTAGGAATTCACGAGGTTTCCGTATTTTAAATAATTGTGGACATAAATTAGAAGCATTCTGACATTTGTGGCACTATTTTGTTATAGTCTTTTTTTCTTTGAGTGACATTAAAAAGGTTCATAGCCACAGTCGCTCTATTCATATTCAAATAATTATAAATGTGTCATTTTTAATTATGAATGCTTTTGTCGGCTTTTTTGACGTGTGTGTAGCGTGATTTGATGAACAAAAACGCGTTTTTTCTAGCCTTAAAAGACTGTTAATTTCCATAAGTTTTTTGTGACTTACAAAGATGTTTTAGTTTAGTTTTTATTTGTATTTATTGTTGTGTTGATTGGTGTGGAGGTGTTACTAATGTTACTCTTAATATCATGTTGTTGGTACAATATTGTGAACCAAACAAAATGACATTTTTTACCTATTACGACAGGGAAAAGTTATGTATTAATGACAAGAAAAGATTTCGATCAAAAAATAGAACTTACTGTTTATTTCTTATACGACTTTTCACGACTTTCACACAACGTCATTTAGTCTCAAACTAAGCAGAGCTTGTATTCCGAGTACTAGAAAACTTATAAATATACTTATATACTTTAAATACAAGTGCTACTTACTGTATTTCAAGTTTATGAAGGTTGGCAAGACATTCTTCACATATACATTTAAATCGTATACATTTTAACAATTATAAACGTTAACCTAACTTAGACACGTAGTAAATAACGTTCCCATCAGATACAAGCTAACCAAACAAAGCCACACATTTCACTATCACAATTCTCTAAAACAAACGAAACATTTCTAAAACAACTGACAGTTACAAATACAAGCCGAATCCCCGATCCCCAGAATACCGCAAACTTTGTACCAACAAAGTTTTTGTAAACCCATAAGTAGTTTATCATCAACCAGCCTCCTTAGTTCCGTACGAGGAAAACGTGCGAAAACGCTTCAGGAAAAGAGCGGTCGTTACCATGATTTATGTTTTCTCACAAAAAGATGCTACGTTAAGTGTTAAGTACCTTCCTTAGCCCAAACCACCACCTAAAATAAAACTATAGCAATTATATAAGTGAGATAGTGCTCTATACAGTGTAGAGCGTCGTCTCTTTTCCTCTACAGCCGCAGTATTAACAGTCTTTGTTTTAGGAAGCGGTAAGCCCGTTGTTTTAGTGGTCAGAGAAAAACTACCCCATTGTAAGTACAGGAGCGCGATATTAATGTTCGCATTTTTACGGCCTCACAAATTGCAGTGGCGAGACACATACATAACACGACCGCTTTATTACTGGCATCGTTAAAATAGGCAGAACAACGAAGGTCGTTCATAAAAGAAGTTATTAAAAATTATTGGGAAAAAGTGTGGGTTGTGTGTTATGGTATACCGAATGTGTTTAGGGTGTTTTAGTGGTTTTAATATAAAGTTGTCCGAACCGTTGTCAGACATACTAATTAATGTTTGTAACGTGCTTAAATATACCCCGGTCTAAATTTACTATAAAACCATATTCTTCGCAAAAAACAGTCCATTAAAAAAAATAAGAACCATCCTTTTTTTAGTAATATATCACACCTACATTTTTTCAGTAATAATATACACTTGTATGTGAAATCTAATACCTTGATTTAAACATCAAGAGCTCATCATACAACCTCTTTTCAACCTAGTCTAAATAAAATCTGGTAAATTTCAAAGTCTAATATTGTCATCGACGCCTCTCCGTAGGCGTCACCTCCCATTCAAATACTACACAATCAATACTCGACAAATAACCATACGTTACATTACGTCTAGACCAGATAAGCTAAAATAAGTTATAGACAAAGCTATTATCTAACGAAGGAAAACAAGCGTGCAGTACGCGATTTTAAGGATAAATATTGAGTTGTAATTTTTGTTGCATGTTTTCAAAAGTACTGAATGTAATGATAGGTTAGGTTTAGTTTTACGAATGGGAATCGTATTACGTTCAATATAGTTGTACAGAAATTGAGTAAACATACTTGTCTGAATGTATAATGAACGCGTGCAAACATATTTGAACGTATAATTATCACAGGTCTCGTGTTCTAAAAACAAGATACATTATACTGCTTTCACGATTACAATTAGGTGAATTATTTCATTACTTACGGACAAGCTTGCTACAAAAAAGAAACAACAACAATTTAGCATACCTAATAAATTCAATTTTTTTAGAACTTGCAGTAAAACTAAATCTCTGAAATATAGTGATAACTCTGAAACCTTTGTTTGATGATTTGTAACAACGTAATGATTACTAAACTTTTTCTCTGTTATTTTGTTCATCTTGTTAGAGCTTTGTAGTTCTGTTACATTGTAGTAAACGCCGCTCTTAAAAAATATTTCTGTATTGTTAAAAATATGTTCTCATGTAAGTGAATTTATGTAGTTCTTAATGAGAATATGGTTTTCTGAAACCCCACAAACCTATTTATTTTTAAGTCGCGATCAGAAATTTAAAGGTGTAATGCTTTGATAGATGGTCTGAGAATACCTTGGAGTTAAAAAGAGTGAGTATTTCAAGCATGGACAATCAAAAAAAGGTTGATCATCCTTGATGATGGATGACGCGGCCGAGGCTGATTCGATGCGGCGCAAAATAGAGAATCGTGGAAGGACTTGGGGGACGCCTTTGCCCAGCAAAGGGACACTACAGGCTACGAAAAAAATACATCCTTGATGATTCATGACAACTTTCCACAAGATAATGTAACACGCGTATTTTACAAGAAGCTTAACATAACAAACTCACCAAAAACACGCCGGTTCTAAGATTAATTTGCCACAATTATTTTGATAATTACGGGCTTTGCATGATAAACAAGGATTTATAGCTATAAACAAGTTAAGGCCCGTCTCAGCCTTTAAAGTTTGCCTCACTAATTATTTGCCTAGTCCCTCGGGTAACAGGCGCGGTTTTGCTTTATTATAATGAAAGTAATTCCAGGGATTTTACACGCCTATTTTGGCTACAACGTGGAGCTTTATTAATGATTTAAATAACTAAAAAATGCGCTAGTTAATTGTAGTAGTGATATTTTAATTTACTCTAGCTGCACCCATGGCGTGAACGAAATGTCGCAGAAAGAAATTTAGTCCTTTTTGTGATCAACTTTCTGTAGTAGGTAGGTGTGTACTTAAATAAGCCTAAAATGACGTCGAAATTTCGTAGAAGCAAAGGACAAAGTATGCATACAAATACCCAACGAAATTAAACAATTGACCTAATTTACAAGCTGACGAATCCCCCACCAATCTCCAGTTTTTGAAGCGAGACCAAAAACGGCTTCCCAATTTCTTTCAGCAGTATCGTTAGATTATAATTCTCCCTTACATTTGCCACTCCATTTGTAGTCATTTGTATGGACGGTACACACCGTCTCTAGGAAACTTTCCCTTACCAAAAAGCCTTCGTCAAGTTTCTCAAAGTGGTTCGTGATTGTGTTACCGATGTGAACGCAGCCTCTAATATAACCGAAGTTTCATTATATTGCTCAAGACAAAACTTCTCAGGAGTTCCTCTAAAGAGCTACTGTTTCAAACACAAAGGGTACGTGCATGTTTAAAATAGATATGATAGAGTCTTTACAGTCAGAATATTAAATAACATTAAGCCATTAAAGCCTGATTCGATTAATTTTTGTTTGGTTTCAAGTTTGTATTAGATAGATCGCTTACTAAATGCAGTTGTTTTATTTACTCGTAAACAATATGCATATTTAGATTACTAAATACAAAACAATTATATAGGATTTTTGTTGAAATACACTAAACAATAACAGCTCTACGTACTTGTATATCGTACAATAGCAAATTTTTTTTCGTCGAACAATCACAAAGTACAAATGTATTATGTGTCTTTTCCTATTAAAATACGTCCGTAATCTGTACAATTTTAAGAATAGGACCCCTAAGGTTGTCTGTCCACCGGAGCGGAGCTAGACTGCGGAGCACCGAAACCGAGAAATATTAACTAATGGATTACAAGGAGCAGAGATTTTGTGCAATCATATTGGTTAATGTATCCAAGTTTCTCCGCTCCACAGTCAAACTCCGCTTCGATGGACGGGCAGCCTAACTGTATCATTCATGCGGTTATGAATAAAAACACAACTTCGACAGCAGAGCAAACGTGTAGGCACTAATAAATAGGTAGACTCAGTTTAGTCCCTCGGTTGTAACTATTTTATGACTGCCATTTAATAGCCGATGTCTGCGCCCAGAGGGTCTAACACCCTTAAAATTGGAGGCCTACCACCACCTCCTAAAATGTCGAAGCGAAATATCACTCAAAAAATTGTAGTGTGCCGTCTCGCTTCCATGACTGCAATAATCTGACTTTAAGGAGTATTGCCGGAATTGTCCATTGACTATCACTCTTGAAGAAGCAAAAAGGCTCACTACATTGCACGTAACGTTGTCTTACTTTGTGGATATAAAATGCCATTATCTACCACTCTATACCGTGTTCCACTTCTATATCTGCTTGTTTTTAATTGAAGTGGTGGCACGCCCCCTACATGCCGCGCAACGGCGTTGCATGGCGGTTCAGGTTTAGTCAGCAAGAGTCTGGCACTACCCATTTCTTCCCCCGAGGAGGTGGGTGTCTATGAGGATTCCCCTGCCCTACAAAAAAAAACCCTAGATTATAGCTGTTTTAGAGACGAGACAGTTTAGTTCATAGCATATTGGTGCCTCTTTTCATCGAAACTTTAGTTTTAAGAGCTCGTGGTAGGCCCCCTTGTACCCAGAGCCCCTGCAGTTATAAAGTCTCTTTGTTTCAGGCTGTTTTAGTACACGATGCGATAGGTGCATCGATACTTCTAACAAGGTTTTATGATAACTGCGATATAAACACGCTTTCCCGTTGATTGTGCTTCGATTATTAGAGTTTTATGTTTGAATGGAGATGGGTGAGATGTTGAATTGTATTTTTTCTAGCATGTGGTGAATGAGCAAGTAGAGATAGGTGCTTCTTAGAAAAGAGAAATTGTAAGTAATTCAATTTCAAGTAATTCAGAATTGTCAATACACTAGAAAAAACATGAACACTAAGAAAACAATTGTGTCACTAAGTACACAATTTTAATCAACCCCAATGTACAAATTAATATGTATGTGGGTTAAAGATATACGGCAATAAAAACAAAATATTGATATCTACTGAACGCTACAACATTTTGATAAAAGTGTTTTTTTTTTCTGAATGACAATGGACTGACTGCACTTACAAATTTAGATAACCGCATTAACATAGCAGTATTTGTTTTTAACTGTCTTAAAACTTTGGTAAAAAGAGATAATTTGATAGTGTTTAACAAAAATTTATCTGCGTTTTCTGAAGCTGAGTTCTCTGATTGTGAGTAAATACTTTTTTTACTTTCTGTAGCATCGACCGAACCACAACAAACCCTTATTATAACTATCCCGATAAGCGAAGGTCGGTAATCAAACATCTATCAGTGGACGCCAAAGCCGCGAGCTTACGGCCAAAACAAACGAGCAAATTAGCCTCTACCCAGTCCCCGACAGATCCTGATTGATGGATGGCCCAAGTCCCATACAATTAGCTTCTCAACAAATCCGCTGGCGCTGTCAACGTTTTATAGAAAGATTAAAGCCGTTTTGTAAACGATTGATGTTTAATAGACATGTTTTACTAAGACTTATTTGGAACTTTGTTTTCGAAGGTTTACTATACTCTTCCGATCTTACTTAGAACAGATGATTTTGACATTGCATGAAATTGTGTGAGAGCAAAATAACTTATAAGAATTTTCACGAATTTCTCACTTGTATTGGACAAAATTGATAATAAGGGCACTGGAATATGCCCTGCCGACAACATATTATGTGGTTCCTCACATAATATAAATCCCTAACAGAAAAACTAGGTAAATGACTTATACTTAAAGGGATCAACAGTACGTAAAATTGTGTTTACTACTTACGCAAAACACTCAGTACCGACTCACCTCGGCCTTTCAACAATAAAAGCACAATAAAATCGACACATGCAAGAGAAACTTCCAATTGTAAAGCCATAAAATCCGCTGCAAAATCAAACGCAAGCAATAAAGAATAAACTATACGCCTATTACAGAATAGTAGACTTTTATACCAGGAAGTTCAACGGTCTAATATAGGTAGTTCAATACAAAGCAGTGAATGGGCTAAAAATATCCTCACAAAGAAATGGGTTAATGACTGGCTTAGTACACAATGCCCCTCGTTTGAACGTTGGACGTCTTCATACAACTCGTGTACCGTGTGCCCAAACTTAGAACGAGGATCGAGTAAACAGTTTTTATATCGTTTAAGCTCGACCTAGTCGCCCTATATTTTACGGAAAGGGCGATGTGTTTAACGGTACCGCTTACTACTGGACGTAGCTTTTTGGTAAAATACTTTATTTCATAACAAAAAGCCTGCAATGTTGATTATTCTTTAGTATAATGCAAAAGAAGTTATTATTTCTTTATCGCGCTCGAAGACGAATAAAGTGCTTCTAAGAACTCCCTCTATAACTAATCACATGCGTTTTATAAACCCCGCATTGACATAATGTTTTCCTATAAAAGTCGTTAAGGCTCCCCGATTCAAGAAAAAATGAAAAAAATATCCGCGTTTCTTAGCATAATTTAATTTTTTTACCGAGCGTGCTAAGAAAAATAATTCCATTACCGAAGCAATTTCCTTTTACTGCCAACGATTTAACCTTACCGTCGCGAAGTACATAATGCTGGTAACAACATAGCTTAGAGAGCTGGAAACTCTTTCGAATTTACCTTTAGTATCGCGAAAGTCTTTTCGCAAGAATCTATTTGCTTGTCCGACAACCACCTGCAAGCGAAACTAAACTTTTCCCTTCTGTATTAAGGTCTGATTTCCTTAACTTTTTGTTTGAGAGTAGAAGGTGTATGTTTGCAGAAGGGTATTATTGGAAATTCCTGAACGTTTGGAACGTTCAGCTGATATGGAACGTAGACGATAGTTGGACTGCGATTGGAGGAAGTCCTGTGTCGGACGTGAAGGCTCCCGCTGCGTGACGCTGCATTCTGTTTTGTTTCAAGAAATAAAATGTATTCGGAAAATCAACGAGCTTTCTTATACAGACGTTGTTGAAGTGGAGCCGCTTAGGTGCAATTTTCAGTACTGTTTATAAAGTGGCTGCATTTTTATTTCTGTTTTCGTATTGGATCTGGAAAAAGCATTAGTATTATTTTTGGACAAAGTCCTAATAAAGGCTGTTATAGTGATCATAAATGGTGTTCTTTACTAGATGGTTTTATAACCATCCATCTATCCATTTTATAATAAATGTCTGTGCTTGCTCTACCTGGAAACCTTACGCTATTTTCTGAAGTATGATATTGCAGTTGTGGAAGCATGTCAGAGTACTACACAGCATAAAACGGCGTCTCTTCTACGACTGCAATAATATAACTTAAAGAGGTAATGCCAAGCCCCCTGCAAGAAACTCACAAAACTTTTAAAACCACTTAATAATTTCCTGAAAGTTTCACGAGCTAATGATTCCTTCAACAACTAATTTTCCGCACCTCAACGTTTCCGCAAATTTGTAATTTAAAATTCACTGCGAAAGCATCTCAGTAATCGGGGGTCCGCAAACGAACTATAGTTAAGTAGAAACTCTCATAAAACAAAGTGTCAGTTATTACATTAATAAAGGCTGGCAAAAACCCTACCCTTTTTGTTTATCCCTTCCATCTTCCTCTTTGTCTCTTGTGAAATATATAAACGTAAATATTCCGGGTGTTGTCTATGCTTTTTATTTCGCGCCATGTTTGTCGTTATGCTCATTTACAAATGTTTGAATGTAGAATGTTCTTTTTTGCTTGTTGGGATGAAATTCAGTGTGTAATTTTGTGTCAGTTCTTAACTGCTCTAAATATAAGTTTTTATTTGAGTTACCATTAGTTTGTTATATCTTTAGCAGGTTTACCAATTTCCGAAAAATAAATTATTATTCGGACTGATTACCCCTAGTAAATGCATGCATAAGTCTTTTAGATCTTATTTCTTTAATTAATTAAAACGATTGAATAAACACGTAATTCAGTAACTATTAATAGTCTGTAAAATAAATTAAATTCCACTGTAATAAAAAGAGAGTTCAAAAAACATTCTAACAATAAAACTCAAACAAAGAGCTATAGGTGTGAATATGAGTAGCTACAGTGACCCCTTTCCACAAGTCCACGTCGGTTGACCAGCAGGCCGTCCTGATTTATTAAGGGAATAAGGGCAATGTTCACAAAAACACAAGCGGCCGCCGTAAGCCGTTTTCCTCCCATAATTTCTCGGGTATTCCACACGTTTTGCGATATAAAGAGTTTTTATTGGTACTTAAGTTTCTATGAAACATTCGTTTCTTTTTATTGTCGCACAAATGAGGCTAGGTAAAAATAAATACTGTGTTATGTTCTTGTTTACTTCCGTCTAATGTGTAGCGATCATCATTATATTTATGTGGCGTCCAGTGTACCTAATGACAATGGTGACAATTAGTGTCTTACATACATTACCATTTACGTGATTTGGTAGGTGTAATTTAGAATCATCATTAATGTTATATAGGTAGCAGGAGTAAGTAATTTCACTACACAGTGTAAAACAAAGTCGCTTCCTGAGTCTGTCTCTATTAACTGAGATCTTTAAAACTACGCAATGGGTTTTGATGTTTTTTATTACCTACAAGAGGTAGGTTTATATGCACCCATGAGAAGCTGGGGTGAGTAGCTAGAAATGTATATAAGATAAGTAATTAAATAGTTACCAATCCAAATTGTGTTGAGTAAAATTTATACACCAGAATCAAATGAACACCTAAGTATTCCGTCCCAAAAACATCACCAAAATTAAATTTTACATCACGTCTACACACAAGACGAGAGCCCAATTTCCTCTAAAATTTAATTTAGGCACAGCGAGTAAACTAAGTATAATACAGATAATAAAGCAAATTTCTGGTTTCCAATATACGACAATGTATTCCGGGAGTGACAACCGTGAAATTAACATCAACGAAAATCTGAGCGAAGGGACGTGATGGGAGTTCTATATTATGTGGATACAGGAAATATATTATTGTACTAGCTTTTGCCCGCGGCTTCGCACGCGTTAAGAAGTATTATTGTTTAGCAAGTTAGTGTAAAAAATTAGGGCCTACAAAACTTCCTTGTACACAATATTCTTAACTAATTTGTCATTTGGCGCTAAACCTATCAAGCTACTGGGAGAACTTACTCGTGAGCAAGCAACATAGAACTGCCCATGAGAGAAGCAATGTTCTCTCAAGTCAATACCCGCAAATTTGAGAGTTTGCCCCTGAGACTTGTTTATAGTCATGGCTAGTCAAAAATCTAAGAAGATTTCTACAAACATCCCCTATTTCATCCCCTTATGTGTGGAATTTATCAAAATCTTTCTACGTTATAGTACCTATGTGCATGTAAAGTCTCAGCCCGATCGGTTTAATTTTGACAAAGTTTCATAAAAAATTTCATCCCTTTGGGGGTAGAATTTATCAAAATCCTTTCTCAGCGGATACCTACGTCATAACATCTACCTGCATGCCAAATTTCAGCCCGATCCGTCCAGTAGTTTGGGCTGTGCGTTGATGCATTAATTTCGATCGAATTTGATTACCATAAAAACGGTTCTAGTGAGTTAATCTTAAAAGATAGATATATACTGTCGTGGACATTTTTTTAGATCATTTCAATAGGAATAATTCTTACATACATATATTGTGTGTATCTTGAACCGTTTTCGCAGCGCACGCAACGGAAGCCCTCAAGGATGAACAATTTTCCCCGTTTTTTTCACATTTTCCATTATTTCTTCGCTCCTAATAGTTGCAACGTGATATTTTATAGCCTAAAGCCTTCCTCGATAAATGGTCTATTCAACACAAAAAGAATTTTTCGATTCGAACCAGCAGTTCCTGAGATTAGCGCGTTCAAACAAACAAACAAACAAACAAACAAACAAACTCTTCAGCTTTATAATATTAGTATAGATAGGAAAGATATTTAGCCTTATCTGTGTCTAGTATGTGGTATAAGGAAGTTTGTTGAAGTAAGGTTAGACTGTTTAAGATTTATAATTCAATACGATGTCATAATATTAATAAATCAGCCTATATACGTCCCACTGCTGTGACGATACGCCCACGATGTAATGATTTAATAAATTTTATAGATGAAAAACACATTCTCTATTAGGATTTTTTTAGAATTAGCCAAACAGACTCGAATCACCTTTAATTTGTATAGTTTGGTATATTATACAATTTAAAGGTGTATATGACAATGTATAGGCCACATATTTGTAATCCTGTAGGTAAGAGGAACAGCAATCGTTTCTATAAAAGCAATTAATGTCTATGAAATAATAATTTAAAACAATTTTGAATCTTCGAAGAATTCTTCATTTTATTCAAGGTTAAAACTGCAACTAGTCTTTTATAAATAAATCCTATAAGAAAAACCAACCAAGGATAATAACCTCAATTGACTTATACCTAACAACAGCTGAGTACTCGTAAATACCGCAAAACTATTTCTGGACGTGTATCATTATTATAACCACAAGCCAATTAAAAATATTTATTTCTTGATATTTTTTTTTTGAATTCGAAAATCTGAGCATAATGCTTACCGCTACCGCTTCAAGCAATATTACTTCAGTACTGCAAGTAATATTACTGAAGAAAAACAACGCTCTGCGCCTAGTAGTAAGTTGACAGGCTTAAACAAGTGCAATAATCTTATATATTATAAAATTCCCGTGACACAATGTCACGGGAATTTTACGGCTACCGCCGAAACGGCTAGACCGATTCTCTTGATATTTTGTATATGCATTCAGTAGGTCTGAAAATTGGCTACTATCTTTTGTCACCCCTTTTTTTGTCGCGAACGAAGTCGCGGGCAACAGCTAGTAGCATAAGCAGTTCAATACACCGTCAGACTATTTCTGGACTTGCGTCATTTATATAACCACAGGCAAAAATTAAAAATAATAATTTTCATGAATATAAATTTATATTTTCGAAATCTGACCAGAGCAGTGCAGCTGCACGTCATCCTTTGCATATTGAAAGAGGCGAGGGCGGGAAATTGGTTATTTAATAAAGTATTGGCCGTGGGCCAGCAATCTGTCAATATGCTCGCATTATGGTTGTAAGCCCCATATTAAATTGGCTCTTATATGAGTATTATAAAAATAATGTTCTTTGAGAATTGAGGGAGATGTAAGCACGCTTAATTTGAACAAACATATTGGAATTAATATCTAAATATAAATATTGTTTCTTCACAAATATGTTCCACATTTTTGACTTTTATTGTATTTTGCGGTTACCCGGTACCCTGTTTTACCCGGTTTCTGGAAGGCTGATTAATTGAATCTGCTGGCAAATCAACTGATCATGATTGTGATTGGTTTACTATAAAACTTACAACCAATCACAGAGATTAATATGAGAGTTGACTAACAATTGACAAAATTTTGTGTTGATCAGCGTTTAAAAAATCAAGGGTGAGTAGTGGAAAATTATCTACCAAATAGTGTGATTATTTTTAGAACTAATTGCAAAAATTACAGCAGCTGCAATATTTGCAAGATAAAATATGTTAAAAAAAAAAAACAATTAAATAAACACACATTCCGTTGACTTGCATTTAATTAAACGAAAATGATTTATACAACTTTGCTCATTTGATTATGAATTTATACAATTTTTACCAAAAATCGATTTAAAAAAGTAAATCACTCTTAAAAACTTATTAGACAAAATCTTACAAATGTATATTAGGCAAGAGTATTCGTCATCGTGACATAAAAATAAATAATTAAATTGTTGTCTTAAAAATGCCCCAAACTGAAGTCTTCAATAGCATCTAGCCCGTACTTTATTACTTCTTACTAAATTAATCTATGTTAGTATGTCTACACATATTGACGTTTACTTTGCAAATCTATACATTTATCATACTTGTTTACATAACTCAAATATACAAATAACAATTGACAAACGTTCGAGAAACAATAATTCTCTTTACAAAAATGATATCATGCTACAAACATATTTTACAAACACATTTACAAGCTATTCCTTAAACTAAAGAACTAGCCTCGATCTAGAAAAGTCGTATTATTGACAAATATTCAATTGTTATAGTAAATAATAACAATCGAAATTAGTATCAACACTATAATTGCAAACGTGACTACAGACTCGTCAATATGTTTATCATCTCCGTACATTTGTACAGTAAATATAAACCGACAAACATCCTAAATGTACTCTAATTAGTTAATTATATAAACATGTTTTGTTTACACTAGGTTCCAGATCTTTTATTGATACATTGCTTAAACAGTCACGCTTCCTCATTTATATTTAAACACTTATCACGATATTGAATCATATAACGTGCATTTACCCTATTATATGTACAAACGTATAACTTCAAAGACAGTAGCAGCCATTGTCTTTCAAACAATAAATTATTCTTCTACATTTAGGCTTGCCATCCATAAATAACTGGCACACTGACAAAAAATAAAAGATTGCTAATATTACATCTATTATTTAAAAAGAAACAATAGATTTTGTAATTATTCGAATGAGTCATCTCATTACTCATTACTTTACACGGTATCTCGGCTAATGTTGTAATGTATTAACACTTTTAACCTACAGGAGAAATTCGAATAGCGCCAGTTGATACTAATAATGTCATTAGGCGGGACAGAAATACGTTTAGTCATGTAGTAGGGGTTCCCCTGCCTTTTGATATGGGTACCTCGGATACAGAGGACAATGGTTATAAACATACACGAATAGTATTAATTGTCGTTGGTTGTCATGACTACAACGTTACTAGTAATGGTCATGTTCAAGTTGAATTCGAACGTGGAAATTTTAGTTATCAAGATGTAGTACCTACTGGATGATGTAACTGATGAAGAAAGTAATCGTACTCGTATCAATAAACAAAAGAAAACGCTTCCTTCAGATCTTCCTGTATCACTCTAGAATATCAAAGTTTTAAAAGGGCGACGTTATCGCCAAGCGATAAAGCCCTTAAAATAAAGAAAAAAAAAAAAAAAAAAAAAAAGTTTTAAAGCTGCTGAGAATTCCTTACATAATATTGCAATGTCCACTTTACTGACTAGACGTATACTTCGACCTCGAAGTTTAACGGGTGATGCCTTTGGCTCTTCATTCTGACGGTGACGTAGGAGAAACCGACTCCACCGTCAGTTATATTGGCACTCGCGTGGGAAAAGTCGTTGTCAATGGCTGCTACACCCTGGAATAGAATAGGGAAATTAATATCGAATATTTGTTCGTTCCACAAATGCTTGTTCTTAGTCTGGGTGTCTCTTTGCATGTGAATTGAATGTTTGTGAGACCCCCCGCGATACAAGGATTAACTTTCTTAGAGCGGAATTCGTTAAAAAAAAATCATTGATAAGATGTGGTAGGTTGGCTTTTGTCTTAAAATTTTTGTTATTCCGGAAAATGGATGAAAGCGGAAAAGGTGCTATAGGGGAAGGGATTCACTTTGGAAACGAAATATTAAACAAAAATAGAGGATGCACTAAATCTATAATACCTACTTAAAAACAAGTTTCTTATATGACAAACGAAATTAATTGAAGATGGAAAAAAAACTGATACCGGATAATTAAAAAGAAAAACAATATTGTGTATGAATCGTAACAGTTTTCATACAAGGAATGTTATTGAAATGGATTGTGTTAAGATAACATAAGAATTATTTCTAGAACAATACATTAAAACAATGTTCTTTTGTTTTCTTCTTTGGCAAATAAACATAATAATATAGGTATGACTATGAAGATAAGTGGGTTAGTTATACATTAAATGAACCCGAACGACTTTTTATTTTTTATTGTGATAGCATTTTTATAGGCATACATTGTAATACTACATTTTGATATTTTATTTAAATAGGTACATTTATATTTCAGAATAAGCTAAGACCGAGAAATCATTTCAAACGTTTCCAGTATAAACAGATGTAATAGGCAGTATTTTATAGCGAAATTTAGGTTTTTAGCATACATTTGAATGAAACGCAAATAATATTCCTTCCTGTACAAATAATAAATATTAATAAATGCAAAACCGAGGACACAAATCCTCTTAATGGGCTATAAAAATATCTAATATTATCTAACGCATATTAAGCAAATCAATCTTGACCCGCAGAGCTAATCGATTATGCGATTAAGGAAACTTGTGTAACAAATTCTAGTACAAATGTGTATAACATTAGTAAAAACTTGCGACATTTACATATTTGTAGGTGTCGGCTTATAATGGTCAAAATGTATACCTATTAGCTGACGCGTGCCAACTTAGTTGAACTATTTCTTTTATTTATATAATTATAATAGGTGTTCTATGGACACTGACAAAATAATGTAACTTTCTATCGCTAAAATAAATTTTCAAAATCATTTCAAAATTTCTTGAGATTACAATGTCACAAACTTTACCTCTTCATAATAATAGTGCTAATTTTAAAAAGAAATGCTTGCGTAATTATTTTAAAATGTACAGGAATAAGCATTATTCGTAAAAACGTTGGACTTTGATCGGTCAAGGTACATTGTAATAAAATTTGTTGTGTTAGCATAATTTTATTGTTTAACACTATTTATGTCCGGATCGATTTAAATTAAACAAATGTTTAACTTGTATTCAAGATTTATATACTCCTCCCATATATTGTGTGTTTTAAAATTATTTTACTTGGTTTATAAATGGCATAGTTGTAATTCAATGAACTGTAAATTAATGTCACAGAATAAAACTCACATCTTAAAAATTATTGGAAAAAATAAAATAAGCATATCCAACCTTAATACTCCTTTTTTCTGGATCACTAAACGTCAAAGTCTTGATTCTCTTTTTAAAAGGAATCGCAAAGTCTTTGACTCTCTGATGGAAGACCATCTTCCTATGAACAGTGTCCCCGATGATCATGTCGTAACACACACACACGCACAGCAAACACGACAGTACAAATAACAAGAATACTAAACGCATTTCGAATTTATTTCACATAGTTGCACAAGTAAGTATAGCTTATGCGACTGAGCGGCGACGAATGAGATAACCTCGCGATAAACGAACGTATCGTTCACAATAACAACTTCACTCCGATCCTAATTTACAAGTGTTCGCTAAAATGACGTATTAAACGTCTCGTTTATGAGTGAACTGGCTTCCAAATGTTTGAATATTGGCAATAGGTCGTTTGTCAGTTTGTTTATTCTCGAGTAGTTTTGATACGGAAACAATAGGCGATCGGTAATTGTTTTCAATGATCGGTATGTTAATATTTTTATAATGATGATTTATTGTTTTATTTTGGAATCTGTTTTGTAGTTGAATCAGTAGTTTCATTTGTTATAGATTACGCCGTAATATGTTTGTATTATTTGCGAAAATCTATTTTGATGTTTTCATTATTTTAGGACGTCATTTATGTTTGTACATTTACATGCCATTTTTTGAAATGACTACATAATAACCACTAATCACATATTTTTTCCTTATTTACTAGTGGTGTAAATGAATATTGCACTAATAAAACTACTAACTATTCAACTAAATAACACATAATTAATTACTACTATACATATACACTTCATGCAAAAATATAAATCACAAGTCGAAGTATAAACAAAGAACATAATATTTTTCTAAACAATACAAATACAATGACATGACATGTATGACATATATTATTTTCATTGATTAAACAATATCATTACACGATTTTATTTATGTAATACTATATAAGCTTCTATTGTTTTCTAAGGTCATTCTATGACCTAATACAAGTCTTGTCTAATTCAGATGCGTTCCAGTGAGCGATTTTTCTGTGTGATCATCCATCACTCAGTTCCTTCTAAAGTTTGACAAGAAAATTTGATAACTTTTCGTTATGACCTGATGGATACAATTTTTAATATCCTCCCACTTACAAATTTTGAATAAGTTTGGAAATTGCTTCATGGTTTATCATGATTGCGAGTTCGAAGTGACCGAAATTGATGGTTGTGGGGAATAATTACTCCTTTTGGTTTGTAGGTAATGTAGGTATAATTACTATAGGTGCATTTCAAGTTATTACACGGAACTACATATTGGTTGCAGTAAAAGTACTGGTAAAAGGTTTTGTCTCTTACAATTAATTAGTTAGATTTTAGTTTAATAATAAGCTGGTAAAAGAACGACAACCCTCAAACTGCCTATTCTGTTTGGTTTTATAATTTTGTTTATTGGTGTTTATAATCAAAATATTTATCAACAACAATTATCTAGAACTGAAATAAATTTTAAATCCACAAACCCTCAGAAATAATCAATTATTTTAATGCATATTCAAATATAAATACGTTCTCTGATCTTCAACTTAAAAATATACCTACATATTTATCAACACAGCACCCTGTCCAAAAAAACCTTAAACTTACATTCTACGTAAACAAATTGTGAATAATAAACTGTTTCCCGTTCAAAGCGAGCCGTAACCTGAAATAAATATAGGGTTCATTTTGAGTAATAACCAGTAAGGGTTAAATAATAGCTCTAATTTAGATTAATTGCTCATCTGTCCGTCCGTACACGTGGAACTTGTAATCGGTATAAAGGAGTTCAGTTGTTTTCATAAATCAAATTAATGCATTTATGCAGCGTATTCAATTAAATTGAATTAGCGTATTCAATTTAATTGAATTGAATTAGCGTATTCAATTTAATTGAATACGATTTTTTTTGTTAATTTTCATGTCGTTGGCTGTTTTTTGTAATTATTTAAGTGACGGTTACTGTGGATGTTTTCAAATTATTGTAATTATTACAATTTACTGACAGGGTTATGTGTTACATGTAAATATTATGTACAAAAGAAGACTGGGAAATGAATTGAAAAATATATGAAACAGAAAAGTAGGTTTACAATATTATTGGGTAGAATTTAATTTAGTAGTTCAAACAGTTAACTATTTTTCCTATTTAAGTTTTATAACAATTTAAGCAGAATTCGTTGTCAATTATTTTGTCCTTTATAAGATTCTTTAAGAAGGATTTTTATAATAATAATGTACACCGTAGACCGTACATAAATGGATCATTCGCAGCATAATACAAAGAAAAGTTTAATATGAAACGTGAAACAGTTTTCCAGTGTTTCATTTAATAGGGAAATAAAATACGCTCTGCGTTAATTGTGTATGGAATAATGAAGGCTTATTTAATGGCTTACTTGTATGAAACTTACGACTCAATACACGTGTTAAGTGTGCGTTATACTCATTAAGTGTACGTGTATGATACGTATTGTGTATGCGACCTCAATACAGGGTAAGCTTCCGTATTGTCGGTTCGATTCCCATGTCAAGACAAATATTTGTGTATGTAATGGAACGACACAGGAAACTGCTTGAGTAATCAGGTTTTACTTATTTGTGTGTTGTTTTTAGTGGTATTGGTATGTTTAATTACTTTTGCGGTCGCTTTTAAGTTTTGGTGTTGAAAGTGGCTTGAATTTTCAATTTATAAAAACACGAGCATATACTAGTTGAAATTTATTAGTAGTTCCTGAAAAACTATATATTTTTATATTATTATTTTAATTATTTATCATTAGTAGATACGAGTATGAAACACATATACTCAGCACAAAAATATTAAGTTTGTTTTTTTTTTGCCAAAATTTTGCTGAAAAGAAAACCTCAAGCCCCTGCGTATATTTTGTTTCCCCCACAATCCATACTTATGTAAAAACAAAACACTAAACTTCGACTTACCAAAGGAAACTTATCCATACGTTGTTTATTACATATTCATGTTGAAACTATTATCCGTTGTCTAGAACGTAGCCTTTGGCCATTCCGTAAGCGAGGGTTTACCGGGGATTTCTACCCTCATAACTGATTCCATTTATATATTCGATTCTCGGAAACTATATTCTATCCATATAGCTATGGGTTTATCGATATAGGTTCTGACAATCGCATGGAGTCTAGTTTATATTACTGTATTGTTGTCTGCCCACGTAGTATACCTACAGGGTTGGGGTTTAGTCTCGTGTTTTATTTTGGTTTAGCGGTCCTGAAATTGTGGTTGTTTTGGTTTATTCTCTAATTTCGTGTTATTAAAAAAAAGGATACGCTACTCTTTATATTTTTTTAACAAAAATTATGATTACGTTTTAGTTGACAGAGTTGATATTTTATACGCTTAAACATGATGTTGCAAACAGTTCTAAATCCTGATCTCGTAAATTTAAAACAACTTGTCGATTTATTACAAGCTCTAAAAAACATTCCAATTAATAAAACACTGGCAAGCTAAATCTAAAACAAACCAAAGCATATGAAACGCAATTCCAACGCATTTTTCAGTGAAACAACAGCAATAAGTACATCGAAAAACAACTAACATGAAGGAGTGATACAGATAGTGTGGGGAAAATCCCGGCTAAAATCACAAAATCCCCACTGTAAATAAGGGGGTGAATAAACGAAGTCGATGCGACTGTTACTCGTGAACGATTCTTTTTTCATTGCACCGTGATATATTCTGATCCGAAAGATTTGAATCTCTTTTTTAAATAAACTGTGACGTTTGGTTTGCTCTTTTGTTTGTGCGTATGATTGGAGCGGCTTGTTTGATTTCGATTGGGTTTGCAATTTCGAATGTTTTGTTTCGATTTTCTATTGTTTTAACTAGTTTTGGGATACTGTTTTTGTTTTTTTTTTTCTTTGTTTACTTGTACGTGTTTGTGTTTTTTTGTACGTGTGTTTGTATGAAAATATGGTTCTGTGAGTTTGTCTGACAGATTTTTTATTGTTAGGTGTTATTAGATAGACAGAGAACATATTTGCTACTAAAGATTTTCCTAAAAAATAAACATTGAATGTTTGGTATTTAAAATGAAATTATGATTCTGAAAACTTTAAACCTTCGAATGCAGTAAGTTCGCCACACGCTTTTTAACAACAAGAATGTAGGTTTGCTTTTGAAGTGGTCTTTTATAAAGAGGAATTCCAGAACATTATAAACATACTCCGTAGCCCAAATAAATTTATTACAGAAATCCTCACGCTCCCAATTTTGTTTGAAAGTCCTCGATACCACTTGTTCATAAATTTATAATAAGGAAGCATGAAATGAGCACTTATGTATAGTCTCGGTAAATAATTGCCTAATTTTTCACAAGATTTATTTCCCAAAGGGGGTTTCTCAGTTTGTACTAACCCAGTATTAAAACTAGACCGGAAAACACTTCAGTCTAGTTTCAAAAAGGAAATAATAAAATTTTGCTAACCGAGTCACGGTCGTATACTAACAGTAAAATTTTATGTGCTTGCCATTCGTGGTTGCATGAAGTTTTTCAAATTCATACATTGCTGAATTTTAAGCGGAGTATTAAACTCAAACCAATTTTAAAGATGTAAAAATATGATCTTTTGTTTATGGTAACCGAATCGTAAAATGTAAAATTTTATTTTAAACTTGAATTGTGATCCGTTCTAAATTTAATTTTGTGCCGACCTCTTTATTGTAATTTTTCACTTCTATTATTTATCTTAAGTGTATTTTTCTTAGTTCTATTTTTAGAAAATAAAACAGACATTTTTATTCTTGCAAAATAACATCGGAAAAGCTAGAAACTCATTACGTTTTCGCATGAAGCTCTTTGACTGACGGATGAAAACGAAAATCACTCAGGACTGAATTATGATAAGGCGTTCGATCTCCAGTTTGTATAGTTAATGGATGCTGCAAGCAAGGCACCGATGGAATCGGCTAATGATATTCACCTTCTCGGAAAATTGCTTCCCTTATCCACACACGTCGTGCGTTTACTGGGAATTTAGGCGAGCAATCCTTGGAGAGAGGGCGTTGCTATGGCAACCAGACGGAGGCTCATGTGGGCTCCAAAACTTTAAATTGTATTACCATGCGCCGAACCATATATTTGCAGGCATTGTAGAGGCATCAATCTTGGAGCAAGTTCCGGGTTTATTTTGGGAAAAAATATACTAAGAAAACAAAAAAAAAAATGACTCAACAAGTAACAGTTCTGCTATTTTTATCTCACCTTGCGAAATCGAAAAAAAAAACATCTATTTTATGTGAAAAATTTGAGGTACGTGACATGATAGAAAATTTTAGTTTCCAGTTTTTATTTACTTTTTCAAAAAGTCTCTTTCGTTCAAAAAAGAGATTGAAAAGATCCAGATCAGCCTTTAATTTCTTTGTTGAACAGGGCTGACATACTCCACATAAACATGTACACAAACCGGCTTAGACCTTTTCATCAAAAATTACAATAATTCGATCAATTTATGCAGAGCGACCCTTTTTAATCCCGGCGAAATGGAATTACTCAGGAATTGACTTCGAGACGAAAATCCGATACAACCGAGAACCTCGTACCAAGATACGAAACGAGTACTCTATATCGTTTTACGTTCCATTGCGTTTTCACAACGATTTTATCGCGAGTCAAAATCTTGAGTAGAAGAAATCGCGTATTGGACCGTGTAAAAAGGTTTTAAGCTTTTTTAAAACGGGAAGATCCCCAGTATTCGTTCATGATGGAATTCTGGGGGTATTTTTCCTTAAGAGGATGTTGACTGAAGGGCGCTTGTGGTTCTTATAAACAAGGCCATTATTATCAGAACTAGAGCTCGTAGATCGTGTTAATGTGCTTTATGGAACGTTCTCTGAAAATAAATGACCTAATATGTATCACGAAAAAAATTGCCTATTTTGCTCATTTGGCGATTTATGATGTCAATGTTTTTTACATATCTAGAAATAAGTGGGTTGATACAGCATGCATTTGAATTAATGTTTTACGTGGTACAAATAAATCTTAATTAAATTTGTTGTTCCACAAAGTACCGTATCAAACAAAAGCGATTTCGTGTAACATATGTAATTGAATTTTCTTTACAAAGTTTTTTTTAATGACAATAATAAATGGGAAATCTGTTAATTGCATTTTTTAAACAAAACGACTTTACAACTCTAATAAAAAAGAAATTAAATAATTTTACAAAGTTTCACAACCACGATTCATGTACAGGTAATTAAATCAAATAAATTGATTATTTGATTATACATAGCACAAACATCCCACGTATTAACAAGAAAGTGGATTATCTATTGATATAGCTCGCAAATTGCAGACATTAGCACAACGTACGTCACTAACCGACAGCGGTAATCGATCCTTACCATACGAATCGAAGCCGAGTAAAGCCGGACATAACGCAAGGATAATAGCCACGTGCAAATCGATATACGACACAGAGTATTAAGCATATGGAATGTACTACAAAGGATATGAACTTTCAAGCAATCTTTAATGCATGAATATAGAAGTTAATTGTTATAATATGTTACTGAAAATATGATCTTTTTGGACTTAGTAATTTTTTTTTATCCAAATGATGTTGGCATAATTAAGTGACAAGTTGAACAGGAAATGTTATATTTTAAGCCTTATTGACAAACTAAATCATAAAGTTTGAACTTATTTTGTAGTTTCTCTTACCTAAACGATGATAGGTAGGTAATACAAGTTTAATAGCACAAAAAATAGCACATTAGTCTTTAGCTCTCAAGTTAAGAATTAGTCTGATAATCAAAACAAAACATAAGACACCAAAAAATAATTAGAACAGATCATAAATTCCTTGTCAAAAATAAAAATAATATCACTGCTTACTTTCTCCAATCGCTTTCTACTCTTTGCCAGACGGATATCCGTGCGGGTGGCGGGCAAGCACTAATTGCCTGTTGGTCGGAGTCGAGGGGCGGCATTAGTTCCGACTACTGATTCGATGATGGAGGGATTGCGAGTGCGTTTAGATTCCAAGTACATAAACAGAAATATTGCATACACGAAATAATACATTCGAAAACAAAGGGTTTTGTATTGTGTAAGAATGAAGAAATTAGTTTTGGAAATTGAATGATTGTGTAAACATTTTAACACGTCGAATTGTTGATGAAGTTAAAATATGATCTAGACACACGGCAGTGTGTCCGCCAAGTTCGAGCATTCATTTTTACGTGATTGTTATTCAATATTACAAACGATATAGGTACTAAAGAATAAAATATTTACATTTAAAACTAAACTAAAGTACCTATAAAAACATGTTTACAAAGCAAAACATTTCGTCTATAAGATAATTAAAAAAATAATAATTTAAAAACCAAATATAAATAAAACAATTACCTAAATATGTTTTTGTTATTGTTGTGCCCTAATCTTAACAACATGGTTATCGATGTATCCATTATGGCATAATGTTGTGTTGACAACGTGTTAATGTGTTAATTAGCGAAGATTCTATTGATTGAAGGTTAATGTTTTGTCTATGTTATGTTGAGAATGTTGATTATGTTGGTATTACGAGAATTTTACTTAAGTTAGGTTGGGTGTATTGGTTTTAGAGTGATTTTAGCACATGTACGCATTATAATAGTAAAACGTGATGCTCGCTTGTTTTATATACGGGTTCTAATATAATTTATTGTATGTGTTTCCATATATCTGATAATCTAAAGATTAGGGCTCTACGTTCTGTCCAAACCTTTACTAAAACTTTTTGTAGTAAGTACACTATTAAATACAATATACACAAGCCACAATAGGAAATAACTGTATAAAACAGAAAATTACTATTAAAACAACATAGATACTTATGGCATTAGATACTTCTACATAAAGTAGTATACTTGTGGCTACTTCTGATTCCTTGTAAACAAACTCAACCCCTTGATAAGGAACAAGTATCAGAATTAGCATGATCAAATATTTATGTAACGATCGAGTAGTCAGAGCGATATTTACCTACCCAGTAAAAAGGATGGACTTTTAATGGATTGATCGGCGGATATCAGGCCGGACGGACTAACTCCATGTTAATTGCTCTGCCACTCGCGTCAACGCAATGACAAATAGTCGGCTGGTCTACCACCACCTCTGAAAGTAATATAATTGTCGGTGTAGAAGCGAGATGGCACACTACACGGCATAGAGCGGCGTCTCTCTCCCACACTTACGATAATATTTCTTTAAGCGGTCGTGGTAGGCTGTTTGGTGGCTGATGTTTGGTGGTTTTCCCTAGTTTCAATATTTGATCATGGTGCACTTATATTTGTGACGTCACGATGGGCACGTTTATGTTGACGTGTTACATTTATGTTTTGAAAGTTATGATGAATTGTTTTGGTGGCTTGAATATTTTTTGTTGGTAGTCGTATGTAGTATCTACTTTTAAATATGTAGTAGTACGAGTATATGAGTTACAAAATTCTGATGTAATTTAGGCCACTTTTCATCACAGTCTCAAGTATTAATTATTCTTATTAATTATGATTTAATATTACATATATTTAAATAAAAATTATGCTATCGCTGACTTTACTTCAAAGGTAGGCAAAAAATGCCTACAGTTTTTGAAAATGAATCAAATTCTCGCCTTCAGTATACGTAAAAAAGACAAAACCCAGTTTGCATTAAGAAAGCATACATTTTGTTTTATTTAAAAGAGAATAAGACATTTTTGCAAGATGAAATTTCAAGAATGCTCTTTCAAGACGGCAGCTGAAAGCGTTATGAAAGCTAGCGAACTTTCTTCCGTAAGATGTGTAAAAGTAGGGTGAACATGATTTTGGTATTTTCTGCTTTACTTTATTTACAAAATGACATTAATTCGCTTAAATAAACATTCCAAATTAGTAGTAGTAACGTGAGAATATTGAAAAGTGAAAGAAATTGATAATGAAAAGCGTAGCTTTTGTCATAATAAAAACCCTCTAACAATATGATCCAGTTGTTGCAGCTAAATATGATATCTGCATGAATTGAAATTCTCGTTACATATTGTGAAATCCTCGTAACAAATACATCGCATTTATTTTACAGGGCTCTGAACAAAAAAAATAGCAATAAATTAAAACGTACAGTTCTAAAACATTCTAAAAATTCAGCTATCTCTCTGTTCGAGCTATGCTCACAAACATTTAATCAAGCGTCTATCTTTATGCTGAATGTTCGGTTCGATGCGTCCTCGCCGCGCCAACAATTTATGCCAATCGCGATAGGCGTCTGGTTCAATCTAATACCAGTGTGGGTACTGGCTGTAAAAGGTATTCTGTAATGCTGTTCATTATGTACTAGTTGTAATCAAGTTAGCATAGTACGCCGATAAAATTAAACGGTATGCTGTAAAATTAACCTTTAAAAATATAATCTCATGATATGCTTGATTTCAATGTTTGCTAGCTAGGTACTAAAGTGTGTAATATGTAAATAATTCATATTTCAATGCCATAATTCCTTATTAATATAAACTTATTTTTCTCGTGACAGCTCGTATAATTACGCATTTTTTTAGCTCTGCTTACAGCATTTAGAAATAACTTATACTCTTTAGTCAAATACGTAAAGCGACATCTTCACTTAACTCAAAGATTGACAGTAACCAAATTATGTAAGGCCGTTGTAAAGGGTCTTGAATATTGCTTAGGGTATGCAAATCCAAGGTCCTGTTATCAGAATATGACAGGCCCGTCATTTGCTTAATAAACGCCAGTTGTAAACAATTAAATATGCTTACTATGTTTTGGCTAAACACTTACTATCTAACCTCTGTTGAGAATGTATGACTACAGAATTATTTTTAAAATGCACGTTTTTTATATTGTACTTATAACATTGGTGAATGGGGTAAAATAAAGTATGAGGATTTTGTAAACGAACACTTATCTGAGCCCAGCTATGGGCTGTAATAATGAAGTATAATTACATATCAGTTTAATAATTTAACGTTTTATGTCTTTTTGACAACTAGTGCCATTTATTATTCGAACTGTGCCATTTATTAGTCTTGAAAAATTTTTTATACATTATATTGCGGACATACTATATTTCGGATATACTACTACTAAAATATTATCACTTACTTCAGAGATTTTATCCTTAAGACTCAAAAATCATGGCCAACGTAATATAGCTGGAGTGTTACGTCTTGCCTTAGATGGATATGTTTGTTCTTTGTGAAGAATAATGCTTTTGTTACCGGCATCTAAAGTCACTTTCTTGAAATGACTACACAAATGTTTTTGCATACTTTTGAATTCTTTGAACAAGCTGCATGTCTGAGTCTAAAAACTTTGAGTGTGTCGCTAGGCGTAGATTTCCGTGTAGGCTGTAAATTGAAATAAATATCTAAGTATCTTTAAATTTCAATATTTCAATGTGCAGCAAAACAAAAACGATTTCTTAGCAGTTACTTCATAACTATACGCGTACTTTAACATATTTACATGATTAAAAGCCCAATATTTGTAATTCATATTCCGATATCGAAACCCGACTTACGAATGTCTATTTATAAATTGCCAACCAGCCTTATTCGTGTACATATTTATCGTATCGAGGTAATAGCAGTCAATTTAACAAGTCAATCGTTCTAATAGATACGCTATATATGGGACTTGTAAACAAACCTAAACGATACAAAATAAACCTCTATTAGCATAGATATTTACTCGATTTAGTTTAACAACTACAGTAATATATCTAATGCTAGTGATATTTCAAGAAATTGTTTTATCTTTTATGTAATATTTCATATCGTACTAATGCCTATGATGACGCTCTTTTTGCAGTCATTTATATTATAGTAAGGAAGGTGCTGGATACGAATGTGGATGGATATAGGGGAAGAGAACAACCAAAGAAACGATGGATGGATTGTGTGAAAGTTGATATGGCTGCAAAGAGTGTCACTTGCGAGATCGAGATGACGTCAGATAGGAACGTGTGGAAGAAGACATAATAATTGGGATATGGGCAGGGGAATGATGATGATAGTAATAAAGAATAGTGAAAAATAAATTATTGGGCATAGCATGAGCATATCAGATAGTGAATACTGTAATGGTTTTAAGTATTAATTGAAATTATTATTTACAGTTGATTTCTTCTAAAGCTACCTAGGAATAGAAAATCTGGTTTATTTTTCGCTCAAATACGTTCCATTTGACAAGCTAAAAAAGAGAAATAGTCTTCTTTAAAACACACCAGGTACATAGTACTTAGAACTGGAGCACGAGTAATACAATTTGCATGAATGTGGCTGAAGCTAGCACGTAAGGATCGTTCCACGTTACGAGCTGCAGTTTTTGCTTACCTACATGCATGGCAATGAGTTTCGGGGACGAACTAACTACTTGTGTCATTATGACTGTGTGCTTTGTTAACCAAGGTTTAGACTTACAGACCTCGCTTTGTCGTTACGGTATACGGTACACGATTTGTCGACAGAATTTGTGCAGAAAATTCATGTTCAATGTTCGTTGTAGATTCGCCTGTATAAAGAATACAGTCAATTTATAAATGCATACAGCGCCTTATTAAGAAAATAGTTTGTTATCAACGATAGACAGTTTCTTGTTATCTAGTAGTCGGTTTAGATGATCCAAAAGCGGAAATATTTTCAAAAGTTACCTAGGTAAGTCAGTTTCATTTCAGTCTACATAAACATAAAAAAATAAATCGAATTACCATTATAAGTTGACCTCTAATCACTAAGCTAAACACAAATGTAAACAACTTAAGGAAATCTCCCTTAAGTTATTTACATGTAAACAACACTGGAATAGTTCAAAGATCTGCAGAAACTATTGTCCTTGTGTATCCCATTATCCTTCCACACTGTTCGGAGGGTTAAGTATATTTAGTCAAAAGGGCTGTTAAAGATAACTTGTTAATTGTGTTAGATGCCTAAACTTTGGAAGTAACTTCTCGTCAACAAGATCCTTATAACAGTTGCTCTTGGAGATACGCTGGTGTAGTGTGGTCTAAGTATAAGTAGGTTCATTTTAGTATTGTAGTCTAAATTATGACTTGAACTTAAAACATATTTTAGACAGCAAAGGGGTCTTACGGTCGGTTCAATTCGGCAAAAACGTCGGGAGAAAAAGGTTTGTATCAAATTATATCGCAAATAAGACCCGTTAGTTGTCTAAAATTTGTGTTCAAGTCGCGAATGTCAAAAAAAATGTACTGAATTTAAAACTTGAAGAAAAAACAGTTTAGCTTAGGTCTATTATTATTTTAGCTGACTATCTTCTTGACAGTTTGGAACTTTTGTTTTAAAAGAGATTCCATCGAATTAAAATTCCTTTATGACGTTAGTCAAAAGCTATCTTGATTAAACTAAGATTTTACCCATTTAGTATGTAATTGCAATGTTTTTTTCAATCTATAACGTCAGTAAGCAATTATTTGCAAAAGATTGAAGTAATTAAGAAACTAAATAGTGCAACTATTAAAAGTTCCTCAATATGCAAAATGTAGTTACATTTATAGCGCCTGTAACTCGCACCCCAGCAAAGCTCTGATCTTATTGTACCACTATCCACGAACTCTGAGTCTGAGACGCGACGCTAAAAGCATGTTGTCGCGTCCAATTTGGATCCACTGTCATATACCACTCCCGTCTCACCGCTGATACAATTTGCCCTTTTGCTGTCCTACGAAATATTAGAAAGGCAACGAATAACGTGACGGGAAAGTATATGTGTAAGACTTACCTGGTATTCCTTCGAACATGAATGGAATTAGTATTCCTTATTATTTTGTACGGTATGCGTAATTACCTTTTGTAACTGTACTTGTGATAGGATACTTAAAAACAATTGACGATTCTTGAAATACGTGTAATGGTATTGGCATTTTATTTATGGATATTGCCGTCACTGCCGTGAATGCCTTTACTAGTTACTGTTTATGCATATCAATAATACAATCATAATACTAGCATATTTTGTACCAGAATATAAACTGCCTATTTTGATAAAAAATACACCTTATGTATCCTATGGTGTGTAGCTTGGGCGCTTGTTATCATTAGCTTCAACGGCTTGAAAATCAATTTATTTTGCTAACGAGTTTTAAAATGCGACCCTAACAACGTATGAAGATTGCTGTGGTATCAAAATCTAAATTGCTTTCACACTCTTGGTTTAATTTTGTTGTAGCTGGCTTGCCCGAAGTTATAATTTTCCTGGAATAATGTGTAATTAAAATTGGCACAGAGATATTTGGTAACCAAAAATATGACAATTTAGTATCGAAAAAATACTGAGTGGCTAAACTATTTATACAACCTTTTTAAGACAAATTATTTAGTTAACTTAACCTACTATTAATTGACCAAAAACATGTCTTGCAAAGATTTATAAACAAACTATGAATATTCAAATTCAAATTGCATTTTAAACGCGACCATTACAAAATATTGTACAAACATAATTCTTGTAACTCGCCATAAATAGCCATAACTTAATTGAATGTCGTCGCTGCCGCAAACTTTGTGGTTTCTGGGACACTCGTACATGTAGAACATGAATGTTATTGCATATTAAATCATAGCATAGCATGGAAAGCCGGAACGTTTACTAGCGGCATTATTCTAGCTGTCTTGTATATGACCCATAATCCATATGTTTCTTTACAAAATTGCGGTACTTCTTACTCGGAGAAACTTTTATGTTTTTCGCATAACTGTTTTGTTTTATCTTTGAAATTGGATAGGGTTTATTCGATGTCAAGCCTCATAGACTGTGGTGGCGTGTATGGTTCTCTTCGTTTCCACAATTTATAAAACATTATTTTCCAATTATTTATTTATTACTGATAGAATATTATACATAACACTTAAGTTATCTAAACATTGGTATGTTTTCATCTCAGTCGACTATTGAAACATATACAAGAAAAGCGAGCAAGGCATTTCCCTTACGCACGCTTAGATATTAATAACTAAAAGCGGGTGAGTTATGAGCATCGAAATCCGAAAACCAACCGCAATCTTCCCCAATAACTGCCTACATCCCAAATTCGTACAATCATCGGGTTTCTCTGGTCTGCTAATAACTATAAAGGTAGGTACACCCTCAATCATAGCGGCTGAGGCTATAAGCCTTCAAGTTAGGTTACCAAAAGGGAACCATGATGCCTTGGAGTAAAATGGACGAAACGTGTTGCTCATCAACTATTCATGACCCTCATGAGATCCCATCTGATACTAATTACATTAGGGACGTTGTAGCATGTATGTCTGGTCAGGCGTATACGTGTTTTGATATTTCTGTGAACTGTTATTGTGTTACATTTTATATGATATCGTCATGTAATCTTGTCGATGCGTTGGCTAAGAGATTGCTGGTAGGAAATTGGATACAGTTGGTAGGAATTTTGCTTTCGGCAAGAGCTAATATCTAAAGATGATTTTTTTTGTAGGTACAGGTTTTTAGGTAGGATAAAACTGTTAATTATGCAACTGGCAAAAAATCTTGTGTACCACGTAATAACTATTTTTTGAGCTCGTCGAAGTCCGCAATTTCTAACTGGCTATCCCAAGAGATATCGACATGTTTTGTTTAAACACTTAGATCACTCTATTAGCAAGTTGAAAGACTGTAACAGGATACAACAGGAAAATTGTAAGAGTAAAAGAATAATAAATCCAGACTCAACTAACAATATTGATCTCTAGACTTTAAGCGAAATTGGCTTTAACCAGATCGATCATAATTTGCAATAAATATAGGATAGGTTTATAACAAGATGCGGCGATGATACTCAGCTTAGAGTTAGGACATAATGAACGGCGTTGAGAAGGGGTAACAAGTAAGAATGATGGATGACGCGGGTCAATAGGGGACGGTAGTTGATGCTACTGAAGCTGATATACGGGTTACTGTGATATAGTAAATGATAGGTGGTTCAGAGGCAGGTTTGCTTAGGCTATGGGTAAGAACTTAGAATTCATAAGCTTTTGAAAGTTGCTTGCAGATGTTTCTTAGATAAGAGAAATTTTCTCAGTGCATCTTGTTTTTGTGTGTGTCAATTGTCTCGTACATTTCTTGGTTCTTTCTTGAAAATTGTTCGGAAAACGAGGTAGGTATTTTAAAATCCCATTTTGAATTTTCATGGTGGCTTAACACTGCTTTCTGATTATAATAAGGTTTTAAGTATATGTAACTAAGCTATAATTTAAGGCAAAAATAAATCTAAAATATTTTCTCCTGTCTCCAAAACTCTTACTATTTTAGTTTGGGTGTGTGAAATGTTTGGGCATAAATAAATCTCGCTCAACGGTTGCGGGCGACATTGCGGTTTTTGGGATATACTTGCGCACAAACCCATAGGTGTGTATGTACATATATAAGATGTATGTAGGTACACAAAACCTCCACAGCGTTTGGCCATACGTTCGAATAACCGCAGCTCAGCCGCAGTTTACCTATGGCGTTTAGCCTTTAGTGATTTAAAATTTTAAAATTTCGGGCATCTTTTGTGAAAGCACAACTTTATTCATCTTTGTTACTCCTGCTTCTACTTGTTAATTAAAGAAACATTCAATATTATCAGTATTTTTTACTGTGTTTTTTATTAGGCTTGTTCGTTTCAAGTCTAACCGGATTCTAAGACCACTACAAATCTAGGTCTATCTAAGGAAGTAGGTACTACATTACCAATAAACTCGTTATCACTTAACTACTTTATTTACATAAACAAATGACTAATTACAATAAACAATTTCACTAGGTTACTCATAAATATAAATGTCGTAATCTAATTCGCCTGATTTTTCGCTTTTTAGACTTAAGTTGATGAATGTGAATCCGAGACCTCCAGCGGTGATAGAGACCGTTGAATTCGAGTGTCGGTTGTCATACGCCACAACACTCTGAAACAATATGGAGTCCTCATCAACGATTCATGGTGTAGGGTGGGTGGAATGTGCGCGAATAAACGTTAATATGTATTGCGTCTCGAGTACGTTCAATTGCCCATTTCTGTGGCAATATGAGATGTAGCCTTTTTCGTGACCGAGAAATGGGTCACCTTTGCTTGTGATGACCTAGAAAAGGTTATATTACTTTTTTATAATTTGAGTACATTTAGTAGGATTAAATGTCGACAATCAGGACGAAAAAAGTTAATAAATGTTGTTGACTAAATTTTAATCAGAGATGACTAGTCTTTTGTTATTTTGCCGATGTATACCTAAGTGTAATTAGAGCTTGTACTCATAGTTACATTCGTAAATAATAAACAATTGAAATAAATTTTCAACAAGCAGAATTTATAGTGCTTCTCATTTCATAAAACATGACAATTAATAAATAAATGAAGGAGCTCATGTAGGTATAAACCCAAAATCAATAAGTAAAGAAAAAGATTAGGTACGGTAGTTGGCAACCCGTACATCAGAACGGTGGAATACCTTCCTTGAAATACCCTGAATATTTTATGATCGTACAAACTGTATTGACTTAACCAAGCAAAGGCGTTAAGGAAAGCCAAATTGAAGGAAATCCTTGAAATCAACAAATGTATGTACGTGAATATTATTTATTCAGAAGTAGTCAGGTTTCTAGAAATATTTTTTCGTTTGGAATTCCCTACTTTCGACGCAATCTGCGTAATTTATTTATGAGCCCTCAAGTTCAAAGCCAAGTTGGGTAAAAATAAAGTGAATTGAATTGGGAAACACGAAAATAACATTTACTGTAACCGTCTTATATAAAAGTTACTTTGAGTGCTATTGTCTACTCCAATAAAAGTTTCCATTAAGATTCTAAAACTGTTTCCATTACCATTATTTTTTACTGTAGTATCCTCTTTGTAATTTTATCGAGCGCAAACGAAAGAACTTTAAATATTTATAATAACTGCAATTCGAATATCACTTACATTGATAACTGAATGTCCACTGAAAAACACATTTTTCACTCTCTTGAATAAAGGCATCGCAGGATATTTTGCCGTCGTATGGTATATCAAGCGTCTATTAGTATTTGTGTCTCCAAGTAACAAATGCTCACAGTTTCCCCTCACAAACAAACATATAAAAATCACTAACAAAAGAATTTTCATAATTTATATTGTACTTAATTAAACCCACAACGACTACTGACGAGAGGATATATCGGAATGACGATCCTAATAATAATATAGACATGAGAAAATCCGTAGTCAAATTATAAACAAGACAGATAACTGGGAATGCAGGCGTGAAGTAAAAATATTTTTATTATGTCAGCATGGGCGATTGTTTTTAATAGTAGGCTCTATTGTTAGGCAATTGCACTTGCACTCGAGATTAAAAAAATAAATTTCTATCTACTGGCATGTGTTTGTAAATAGCATTCTCATAACAAAAAGATCTATTAACCTAAAGGGAACATGTGGCACTTGATGAATCAATATATCAATTTCCGTCAAAAATATTATGACAAAATATACCAATTCCATTACAAATGATATCGTCTGCCGAAATTGGAGCTCATTCTTAAAACTCAATCATTCGTAAAATAAAGACGTCATTTTATTTGCTCAAGTATTTTCAGTCTGTCATTTGCAGAACAAATTGAAGATCACCGTACATTGTAGGAAAACATTGAATATTCTGTATACGCAACAGATGAAAAAACGACCTAAAATACCTACCGTTGTAAAAAAATGATACAGGTAAACACATAGTGAAAAATAAAAGTAATACAACATTTTAAATTAGGATAGCTTTATTCAATTCTATGAATCTATGCGTGAAAAATAAACAAAAAAAGCATGAAAGACTAATTAATAAATTAGCCCTAGTAGATAGTCAGACGCTACGACTACTTTCTAAAATGAGATTGTTGCAGTTGTTGAAGCAAGACAGCTTACTTCAAGTAGACTGTGTAAGGCGGAGCGCGATGTCACATTTACACACCTGCAGTAGTATTACCTCATACATAGATACGGGAAACGTGGTAGGCCCCTGTAACTGTTAATGGGAAGTTTATTTCCAAACAGATAAAGCATTAAATTTAAATTCAAGGCAAACAAACTTTACTAACACAAACAAATTAAGGACAGCAAAATGTTTTGGCTTGCCGTTAAAATATTGTGTTACCGACAAATTTAATCAAACAAACCCACACCTACGGAATAAAACTTTCGTCTGTTTAATAAGGAAGGGTTGCACGCACCGAACCAGACAATAGAAGTCCGTCGGAAATCGTGGACCGAAGGCATTCTGTATTTTATGCGAGGGTTCGTCAGAAAGGGTACGTATTAGTCCGAATCCATTCCCTGTCTTCCGGCGAAATGTTGGAAACAATCTACTCCCTGTTTTATGAAAGCCGTTGTCTGAGTTCCACGTTGAGGCTTCAATCGATATTTTTGTGAACAATGCTTCGGTAAAACGGATGGGTAAAACGTCTCTATTAAAATTCGGGTTTCGTTGAACGTTATTGACTGTTCATGTTTGAAAAGTTTTTGCTTTATCGACGATGAAATGTTTTGCGAATTGAGTAGGAACTTTTCAATTCAAAAACTGACATTTCAAACATAACAATCGCTTTAAAACTGTCGCTGAATTATAAAAGTCGAGCAGCATTGACAAAATTCGCTTCGTAAACGAAAATATATTTAGGAAGCCCTTTAACTGCGTTCATACAAAAATATATATGCGTCCTAAAAACACGCTCATTTCCTTTTATGCGCTCAATTGTTACAAATCAAGTCAGATCGTAAGATAAATCTTTGATTGTGACTAATGACGATATCATGCGCTATCGTACCAACTCATCCTATTATTTTTTATTAAATATCCTGTTATGATATCCCTTGAAAATAAGAAAGTTTCCTTTGTTACGATTATTTGTTTTTAGTATCATGTTACGTCTTGTTGAATGCGATTGTCATGTTAGGAACTTTGTTGTTTGTTGTGCTTCTTTGAGCTTTGTTTTCAAGATATCTTGACCAACAATTTTGTAGGAAGATAGAACATTAGAAGGGTTAAGGAGGATCTGAAGAATTTTTAGACTCAGTGCTTCATTACATATTATGTGCTGTACCTACAACTCCTAATAATTGAAGAACTTTCAAAATGCTGCCTGATGATACACAGGTCTATCAAAATTACTTTCATTAAGTTCGAAAAGGCATTGCGGATAACACAAAACTAAACCAAACAAAAAGGGTTTTCTTTCATCGCTATGAATTGCGAAAACACAATACCCTACATCCGAACTTTTCTTATTCGGGCAAAAAAACTTTATCAAACGACGAATACAAAGAACTAATCCAATAAATACATACGTGTTCACAGTTCACACATATCCCGAGGAAATGCAGAAGTTTCGAAAGTATTATCGCTGTGGCATTTGATAAAAGACTGTCGTTCTCGTAACGACTGGGGGCAAAGGGGTGGGATACATTTGGTGACAACAGTCTCTAATGCCCTCATCCATCTAAAGTAATCCCATAAAATTTTGTGGCATGTTCATATGAAGCTCTGGTGAGTGCAGAATATAATAATACATGCAAATTTATAAAAAAACTAAGTAGGTATGAGTGTGTAAAAATTTTACGATTTAAAAAGGGGAATGGTCTAGGGCTAAAATAATGCATAAGACGGAAAATCCTGTAGAAAAGAATTATTGGCAGCTGGAATGCTGATGTGAGCAATGTGCCCTTCGTAAAAGGATTTTATTTGCGCAGTGCAGTGATTCCTTTAAAAATATTTTAAATGTTCAAAGGAAATTGTCGGTAATAATTGAAAGCAATCTTAATTTTATTTAGAATCCCAATCATATTAGTCCGCTGTTTTCTTTTACCGTAAGTCATTTATGGACATAATTCTTGTTTAACTATAATGTATTTTGGCAAGACAGCGAAAGTCTAGAATGAAAAATGTGTTCAAAATTAACCAGACCAGGCATTAGTTGGTGGTCCTTTTTAACCTTCTCAACGACATATGAATTACGATGAAGAAAAATAAGGCCAAAAAAAATTACAATCGCGATTTTATAAAGCGTTTGTCACTGATAACGTTTGGACAAATGTGCAAAGAGTTTGCGTTAGGGGAGTTCGTTATCATGCGTAGAATCAGCGAAGCCATTACCTCTGGTTATTTGCTTTTATGAGCAACTTTATAGAATTAGGTGTGGTCTTTTTAACTTGAGTGATAAATTTATGAACGTTGCGAAGAGTTTTCACGCACTTAAATTCAATTAGGACATCTATACTCTTTTGTCTATTTATACTAAGTTCAAGTGATTGACACGTGATTAAATTTTAAATCAGTAATTTGCTAGATTTGAGTTTAAAAGATAACTACTAGTGTGAAAACCGGTTAATAATTGTAATCATATAATTCTCATAGCCCTGAACGCAGAAATCTCCATGTTTATTCACTTCCTTAATAGTTCAACAACAACATAATAGGTGGCACTACTTACCACGAGAAATAAACATTTTAACATCTAAAACAAATTGAGTAACATTCGAATGTATTGTAGAAGTCCGAGTCGAGTAGCGTCCGATTTATTTCGAAACCTGATATAGAATATCCCAGTAACACGAGAACGTCACGAACGTTCGCTACTGGAAAGATAAACGCACCCGCGGTGTATCTCTAGTGCAATTTGTTACTCATTGTGTGCACTGGCCGGTCACAAATCTTGCAATTTATCTTAAAAAAGTTGTTTTATTTCAACGAAATGTATGGGAGGGATCGTGATGTTTGGGACAAAGGCTGTTCAAATTAAAATATTTGTTACAATGCATTGTAAATATTTCTATCAATATTTATGAAACGAAACAAATGAGTAAATTTAAAATCTTTGTATAAAGTTTGCAGAATTATGCAAATGTTAGATATGGAAACAAAAGAAAGGGGAGCTTGTAACAATTTTGATTGGAGTCAACAAAACATGCGTAAATGTCGCAACTTGTAAAACAACGGTTGTTTATTTTGATGAGTGCAGCCTACGGGAGTTCCATAAAAATATATGTGCTGTATAACTTTATGATATTGGTGACCTATTTGCACCTGTGTCGTTTGTCATGTCTTGAGCTTCTATAATGTGTTCAGCTAAAGAGAGCTTTTAAAAAACTATTGTTAATTTTTACAATAAAAATAAGGGATCATTTTCTATACAACTTGTGATCAATCAAGATCCTAGTTAGAGTTTTAAGGGACCCCTCTTTAAACAGAATATATTACAATATATCAATGAAGATTAATAAAGTATACGAAGCTTCAATCTCTTATCAGAATGCCATGTATTAAGCGAACGTCTAATACCGAAAATTCCCCAATTGAAGTGCGATAAGCAGAGCCTACAGTGGGGAGACGCGGCAAGAGCGCTGTAGATAACAACGCCCGCGGTAGACCTCGTCTAATTTGTTACTCATTGTACGTCGCGATAACTCGTAATGTACCGAAGTATTGATAACAAATAGAGCAGGAATATGAGCTGCTGGATGCGGTTTGCAGTTGGAGTTGCATGTTTATTTATAGCTGTTTCTAGGTATGTGATCTTTGGAGTAATGAGTCAGATGTCGAAGTTTAATTAGCTTTATGTAACTTTTGTAAAATACTTTAATTTTTGACTTTGCTGATTTTAAAACAGAAATAAAAAAATACATTTTGTCTCACATCTTTGTAAAATAGTCAAATGATTTTTAAAAGATAAAAAAGCTTCTTAACGTTTTTGCATTTCTAAATATACACTTTTAAAACGAAGTAATACCACATTCACTTTCATCACAATATAGTATTTTATACAAAGGACCATCTCATCCGTCTCGCCTCATCCGCCTATCTATAGAACGTCACGATAAATTATAACGAAAGTTTGTCGCCTCTACTGATCTCCCTTTGGCTTTAGCCCAATAGTGTCAACTGTTAATAGACGGCGCACGTGGCACGGTTTAACTGCTCGCTGCTCCTTTTATCCCTGTCGTCCTCCAAGAGATTTTTCACGATTAATTTTCTAGTGTACACTGTCACTTCCATTTGTTGTCAGGAATGGCAGGCCACCCTTAACAAAAACAGGGATTATTCTCTAAGCCCCTTCAGGCCTTGGTATCTAATTTCCTGTTTGTTTTTATTCCGATTTGTATTGTTTATTTACGACTAGTAGAGAGTTTGTAGTTGAGTGTGGGGATGTGCGGGATTAGTTACAAGGGAAGCATGTCCTAAAATAAGACAATAGTAGCCTACTTTTAACTAGTGTTCTCTTATAAATCTTCGTCTAATTAAAAATCAATTGCCACATGTAACAGGGCGTTACTTAAGATATGTTGTAAAATTATTTATTTCAGATTTTTTGTTCGTTGTTGATTCATGTTTTTTTTATAATACCTGAAATAATATATTATTTCAAAAATATTAAGAAAAAACATTAATCGAAAATTTTAATGTGTTTTATTTTACGTCAGATTCCATTAACCGCTAGTAAAACTAATAAATAATATTTACACGGCTAAATAATAAACCCTTTACAACATTCAAGTAAAATACAGAATAGAGATAATGAATATAAATTAATCAAGTCTCTTATAATGTCCTTACATTGTGTACCATCACTTCTGCCGATAGGATTATGTTGTTTAGTAGATAGGGTGCTTTTGTAGCACCGGCGTAGGCTGTTTGAAGATAGCGTAGAATAAATTGTACGTAATGTAGTAAGGATAAAATTACTTGTAATGTATCGGGTATTCTTAATCTTTAGTGGTTATTCATTTGTTTTTGCTGTGTAAATTATGTTTTGCGTGAAATGAGAGATAGAATATGTGTTTTACGGTAGATCTAATGTATTCAAATTTTTAGTACAGGTGTAAAATCCTAGTTCCTAATGTTCTATCTCTCGTAATTTCACAGTTGTTGTAAAGGGTTGAAATAGTCATTAAGGGCAAACTGAAACTGGGTGACGTTATGGACACCCAGAATAGCGTCATTGATAATACCAAGCTTAAAGGTGGGTTTTACTATTTAGTATAGTTCTTGTTAAAAGATTTTGTTAACATTCAAATAATGACAATTTTATCACCTTTCAAGATGTTGTGTACCTATAAAATTAAGACAGCATAAATAACAACTGACGATGTTCGACAAGAAAACTTAAAACCCTGCACCTCGTCTTAAATTCCAGTTTTAATAAATTCACCACTATACGAGTAAAGGCGGACAATTAATTCCGAGCAGCAATAATCAGGAGCCGAACAGATATCATGTTTCTAGCATTAGCAGCGCTAACAGAAAATCATTTATTTTGCACGGAGCGGAATTAATGTCCGAACCAAACTACGTCTTAATCTTTATCGTAAAATTTACATTAGTGTATCCTGCAGTATCGGATGAAGTCTCATTTATTTCGAAATAAATTATTTATGCATCCTTTTTATCTCCTTCGAGCTTAATTGATTTGTCGCTTGCAGCCTCTTGTTTCTCAATTACGTGTAGTGTATCGCGAACTGTCGCTCGTTTTATTTATGGTAGGCCAATTGATTGAATTAGTGGACCCCGAGGCGCTTGCCCGATACTGACCTGTTTCATATGAGGATTTATTTCTCTAGCGCCGGCACTTTATATTGTTCACTTTACATAGCTGCTTGAATTCAATTTGCTGCAAGTTGTTGCATAGTGTTAGCATTTTCAATAAAACTGCTGCTTACAGCATTTTAAAGAACTTTTAAATATCTTTCACGACGACCAAATTAGCTAATACTCATTTGATTTCAAGATCGTAAAATTTTTGATAGCCCACTATCTGTTAATTTTGGCTGTATTTCAAGAAATGTAGTAAGTAAAAACAAAAACACTCATCTGTTCATTGCGTATTTATATTTACTACTTTTTTACGATCATATTATAATAGTGTTAGATGATCTTCTTCTATTTCACTATACCATCGACCCCGAAATAACAAAAGCCGACACAACGTGTGCAAAGTCAGATAAGCCAGTCATGCATTTGGGGAGATAGTTTTTTTGTTCTCAAACGTTTGCAGCGTGTGTGGGGGCACGTGGCCACGATCTGTATCGTCTCACCTGACTTGAGTCTATACGTGACCCGCATTTGTGTACCGAGGAAGTAAATATCGTACGGAGGATTTATTCTTACGATATCTTGAGTTGCCTTTTTGGTGCAGAAATAAAAATGTTATGACTTGCCGTTTGATGATGTTCAGATGTTTTGTTTACGAATTGAAGTTGTATGTATTGTGTTTTGTTTTTGTAAAAAAATACGCGAGTATAGATAGATCTAAGAAAATGTTTTTCGTTTATCGATTACGTAATTATATACAGGATACGACATATCTTGAATAATGTGGTTGTATAATGAGTAATGTATCTGCTCAAACAAACTTTTAGCATAATATTTACAATTGCGAGCAAAACAAACACAAAAATCGCAAAATAAGACTTAGTATTAGGACTAAATGTACACGAAATTGAATCTGAATCCTAACATCCTAATCCACCAATTCACAAACAAATGAATCAAGTGATCGAAAGCAAATAACTCTAACGATACATGTATTGACTATCTCAATCAACCAACACGAGTATTAGCCAATCTAACCCTATACTTACCAAACTGCTAATGAATATTTTAGTAGGACGAAGTTAATGAAGGACGCCTCCTTTGTCCCGTGCAACTTGATTACATTCAGACTGATCTGGGGGCAACTCGGATATAAAATCGACTGAATGAGAATCGAGAGCAGTAAATAATCGAGTAATGACCTTTAATAAAATCGCTGGACATCGCCAATTAGGATTGATGCTTCCTTTAGGTAGAAAAATATTGTTTTATTTGCCTTTATGTTTGTCAGAAAGGAGACTGCTAAAGTCTGGATTTATTTTCCTGTTAAATGTTATATGGCTTTTATTCTTTTCTTCGTAAAAGGATCATAGATTTTTTTTCTACAATGACCGATTTTGGAAGACTCAAATTTTCCTTTTCCTCTTCAAAGCCCCGAGATATCCTTTTCCTCTTAAAAGCCCCGTATCGAGACCATATAACTTCGAATGCTAAACCAAAAAGTAATTTAAGATACATGAGTTATTGGATAAGTATTAAAATACCGTAATGGTTGTAATAACGTTCAAAGAGGTGGGTTAACCAAGGAACACGCAGCTGAAAAAATATTTGTGTTGAGTGATCCCTAAAAACGGAAACCTGTTTATTTTTAGACATATCGGTTAGCTTATGTTCATTCAATGTTATCGATAACTTGAACTCTTGTAGCTGATGTTTAAAATAAGTTTCACTTTTTTTGGTACAGTGGTTAATTTGGGTTTTGTCGTGTACTGCCTTGGTTTTGTTTTTCCAAATGAATATATATTATGTAAAATACAATGTTGCGTTACATTGCGTCTTACTCGTAATTTCCTCTTCCCTTTTTTTCTTTTTAACTTACAACGTCAGATATCAATCGTCTTTAATCACGCCCACATGCGGTTAAGTGGTGACCTTTTAAATTAGAACCGTCCACATCCGATGCTTTTATTTCTTCAACGCCTATTTGTATTTGTTAAACATCTGCTTATCAATCACAAACACTTACTCAAACTTTTCGCATACCAATCGATCAATCTGTCAAAATTGCGATAACATCAATAAAATTTTGGGTTATCTAGTGAATCTAATCTCGTGTAGGTATGTCTGTGTCGTCACCACAATACAGTTAGGTAACTAGTACGTGACTGGCATATGCTGGGACTCCCAATTGACACGTTCAGCCCGCCACGTGTGCAGAATCGACCCCCCGACGAACTAATCCCGGGATTTCACTATACTGCTAATATTTTATTTGTTTTGGCTTCGTTAGGTCCCTAATTTAGGTGTAAGCAGGTGGGCGAAATAATTTCGGGCAAATTATGGCACGGTTACCTTTTAAGGGTTAATATTAAATGAAATTTGTACGCTAATTACTTATTAAAATGTTTTATTTTTTCGTTACGTTTTTGGGATTTTTTCCAGGTGTATTTTATGGGTCTATGTTATTGCTGGATAAATTTATTTTCGTTTTTATTTAATAAACACGAAAATTACATTAATTAATGCGCATATAAACATTTAAACCAAGTAACTCACTGCAATTTATTACGGTATACCTACCAGATTTAATTTAATAATATAAATTATATTTATTCATAGTAACGTTTAGTTTAAATTGTTAGATTTAATAATACTCAACAAATTATAAGTAATCGAAGATTGTTTTTCTCGTTGGAATCAAAACTATAACTTTTAAATATCCAATTAAGCTAATTCTTAACGCTCTTAAGTAAATTAACTCGAAACTAACAATATCTCATTGTCCCACTTAACATAAGTTGGAAGTCACACAAATCGACGACATTCAAAACTTTACGGTAATGTGAACAGATGTTATAGGTACATAAACAACAAAGTTTACAAGAGATTATTTTTAATAGCCGAATTATTGCAGGCGTGCATTCGGCGAAAATCATTATCATCAAGCTTTCCTCGTGCTTTCGGCAGCATGCAAAAGCTGCACGTACTGAGTCGGCGCGAAATGACATTATAGAGTGGGGGGCAGTAACCCTAAGAACACCGCACGGGTAGGTTGTGTCGCCCCGCGCCGTAAACACACCGCGATCTCCGCAAACTCACATAAACACCGGCGATGTTATGATTTAAAACTATACAAAAATGTACCAACAAGTTCATTGCCGGTTATAATTAGTGTGTTTTATCACGTGTAATAATAAACTATGCGGTGTAAAGTGCGAAGTGACGTTAATCAGTAGTGTCAAGCATGACCGCGGGTCCAATTAAAAGAGATAATCTCAGATGGAACCAGTTCAAGTGTATAGTGCTTTTGCATCTTTTGTTCAGCTTTCCGTGTGGGACAAAAGGTAAGAAAAATAAAAGATAAAAGTGCAACAGTACCTAATTGAATGCGACGGCATCGAATTTGAGATTCGATTAAATTTGTGCGATGAATTTCAGATTTCCGATAAGAATTTATTTTAAATTAATAATAATATAGGTGCTACATATTTTTTTATGCGTAACTAATTTTATATGCAATAAATATTCGAAAAAACCTAGTAAAATAAAATTAATAGACACGAATATTATGACTGACACCTTCCGCCCAATTAAAACACTAAAAAACGAACTTCCGTTGACCAAGTTACTCAGACTGATGTCATTATACCAGGAATTATAAAGTAATTATTTTCATTAAGAGATTTTATTGTATAAGGTGGTATTTATTCTGCTATAAATAAATTAATTGGCAGTACAATTTAATCAAGCTTGAAAAAAATGCCTCAATTTCGAAATAATTAATGTGAAACCAGTCTTTAAACGAAATATAAAGAGGGATTGAGCTTTGATCACCAAGCTCAATGCGGGTGGCGATTCCATAGTGCAATATTTGGAAACCAAATTTCCTCGCGATATTTTCCTTCAACGTCTATTAAAGGCCTGACTATTCTAAGACGTGGAGTCTTAGAATAATTAAGCCTTGATTATACATAACTCACTTCTATATAGCATTTATGTCACAAGTGACCAGAATTTGACATTTTATCGATCTTCTTTTGTTTCGAAGCTCAATCTCGGGCTCCCCGTATAAAGGAACATCCAGCTGACACAATAGTCGGCAGGAGTGAGCCTGCTACTCTGCGCTGTGTCTCAGAAGGAAAGCCGAAGCCAACGATACAGTGGTACAAAGATGGCTCCCCGCTTGCACCCACTGACCACCCACACAGAGTCCTGCTTGAAGATGGGCTTTTGTTCCTTAGGTAAGTAATTACAATAATTTTACTTACAAAATTTATATTTTCTTTTCTTATTGGAACTAGCTTTTCCTCACCAATTTCATCGATCGATTTTCAAAATGTGTACCCGTATCGCTCATACGGAAATACGGCTTTTTTTCAAAATTTCGTTCCTAGTTTGTGTACGACGAAGAACAAAGACTGCGGCAGGACTTTCATTTGTTTTAGTCCTGAGTAACAATTTTCTTCATCACTCCCCTAGACCGTCGTCCAATTTCCGCACCCGCACTTGCATGGAACCTTATATCCTTAATAACTTTTACATTCGCTTTACTTTACTTCTTTAGTCACGTTAATGAGCTTTTTACCCATCATTACAAAACTGGTCATTCAGCTATTTTGTACCCGCATTACTGTGTCCGATTTTTTTGGTAATAAAATTCGACTTTAGATCATGCGCTTCATTTGATGGTAAGTAATTATCGGTGCTCTTGTCTTGCCTAAAAAAAACAGCTTTATTCTTCCGTATTTGGGGAGTGGCCAAGCTTTCGATTTTTCCATTCATCGTGCAAAATATGAAAAAGAATAATTACATTATCATGCTTGAAGAGGACAGGGTGTGGACTTCCGAATTCAAAACTTTTCTTTTCTTTCTTTTAACTTCAATTTCTACCAGCATTTAAGTTATCCTTTAGTACAGTACAGCGCGTCACTCAGATTTTACAAAATCAGCCGACTTTATAGCTCGTACACATATACTATACCAAAAATATTCCTCATCATAAAAAAAGAACAATACAACGTGACAAAAATTGGTTTTAAATCAAGTTTGTATCTATCTACACGTTTGAATCCAGTCAGAAGAGCAAATAGCCCGCAGTCGTACAAAACCGCATTGTCTATTTTATAACACTGAGTCTAGGATGCGTCAAACGAACGTAGGTATCGTTCGGATAGCTATTTTCGTACAGGGAGACTTTTTATTGTATGTGTCGACTATTATGGATTGTCGTTTTATGTTGCCGTGTGAGTTTCATTTGTTTCCATCCGTCGTCGCGTCGAGGGCTCGAATGCTTTTATTGGATAGTTTAGTTTGATAATTTTGTTAAAAGATTCATGCAGAGGGAATTTTTAGGTGGAATATGTTTTTGTTTTTTAAATTTCGTACCGGAATAGAATTGCGGAATGTTGTTACTTTAAGCGTTTTCTTAATGACAAATTTAAAAATTGAACTGTGTGGTGTGTAGTTTTCGGAGCTCTTTATATTCACTTTATTTTTTACTGAATTTTCAATTTTAAATTTTTTTTATGTACAATCTTAGTCAAAAGTAGACAACGGACATCTACATCACATGATACTCAAATGAGTATGGTTTAAATATTTGGTATCAGAAAGACTGTAATTATTTTGCCTACCCAATATTAACATGAACGATTTAAAATTAGGTTAATGTTCAGTAATATTCATTCGCAGGCCGAATTACCAAAATCATATTATATTACTATGCCTATACTCCATTGTGCATTGCAGAGATTCAAATGTCCGTTGTGACAAATGTTTGGGATTTAATTAATTCACGTGGCGTCCGTAATTCGAATATAACATGACAGATGGCGCTACCTATTGTAGTTAATGACTTTAATGATAATTTTGTTATGAAGGTTTTATTGTGTTACCAAATATTTGCATGATTTGTGCTGACTAGTGATTCGATCAACAGTTTTAAATAATAATTTTAAATATAACACGTAAAAGTCCTGACATAATATTTATATATGGGCACGCATAATACGCATATCACCTTAACTTCAGCGGCAAAAAAAAGTCGCGTGGTCTTCTTTTCCTTTTGATTGCAAATTTTACACGAATTAATTAACGTGATTCTCATATCGTACCCAAATATTAAAGTTCACAATTACCCGTAATTAAAAAAATACCTTACCCGTTCAAAGCATTTTATCTCATAATTTAGCAATAAAGAAGATTTTCTTGATAAAAAGATGTTACAAAGATAACCGTTTGGACATATTTTAAGAAAGATACAGCGACTTAATATGACATCCTTAATGTAATGATGCCCCTTATAGTCGCCGAGTCGGCGTAACATGAAGTTTTCATGGTTATTATACTATTTATGCGTAAAGTTCATTCAATAAGGACTTTTATATGTATTTTATGGTTAACAAGCCTCATTTAATTTATGTCTATTAATTTATGTCGGTCTAGCAAATATGAAATCAATATGTACCGCTTCATGGTCAGAAAGTTTAACAATCTGTTAACAGTTGTAAGTATACGATCGATTATTTTGAAACCATAACTTTTTAGTTTAAACATAATTTAAGGCTAGATCAGGATCTAGTCATGTAGGTGTATGTATAGATAGTATGTAAATAAGTCATGTTATGAATAATTCTCGTAAACAGAATGTATCTTTTGAGTCTCTTGTACGAGACAGATTATTATATTGACTAGTGCTTTAATATTTGAGTAATTACGAGTCCCTACCACCATAACATAAATTTTATTTATCATAATACAATGGCCTTTAAATGTCTTTTTCTCATTGTATATCGCGTGTCGTCTCGTAAAAAATAACCAGACTAATTTGGCCGGCGTTTTTATTGTTGTGTTAATTAGAGGCAGAAAAACTTCAGTACTTACACGTGTTTTATTACGCCTTGTCTTGACACGACGCAAAAAATGCAAAACGAAATACGCGTGCTTGGTACAAAACCATTTAAGATTTTTGTTTGGCAATTTTGTTTTTTTGAAATTGATGTAGGTGTAAGTCAAGCAAAAATATAGGTATTCAGTAACGCTTACGACATTTCCGAATTTTTGCTTGTATCACGAATATGTAGTAGCAAGTTAAATTTGTATAATGATGACGTCATTTCCTTACAATCACATGTAGATTTTCCTACATACTTTCATACCCTTACTCATTTCTGAGTCAGTGATACAATAAATAATTCAGAAGGGGTCCAGTTCAATTAATAGTATAGGTAACAAACATATAATTTACAGTCACTGACCAAAAAGATGTAAGTTAAAATGGGGAGTCTACATTTTTATAAGGCTATAATTTGACGCTATATTTATAAGTATTGTTGGTAGTGACCGATATTGAGTTGATCGTTAAATTGTAGGGTTATGCGTGGCAAGAAGGAAAACGACGAGGGTGTGTATTGGTGCGTCGCACGCAACTCTGTCGGCGAGGCCGTCAGTAAGAACGCTACGCTCACTATCGCTGGTAAGTACTTTAATTCCGTGTTAATCCTGCTAATTACGTTTCATTCCCGTATTACTACGTAAAAGGGTTGAGTTACTAAATACAGGATGTTATAAAACTTCATTAGGTTCCTTAAACGTTGCTTCCATTAAAACTGTGCTTTATACCTTTAATACTTCACACGGTTTTATAAGACTGTCGTGTTTTCATCACTAGTCGTGACTTAACACTAAAATCTATATTTTATTGATGTCCTCTTTGTCATCAACATAAATCAGACATTGAAAATTTTATTGCTAAAACTCGAGGAATTCTAGTTGATCTTAAAGATATATAACTCAAAATATAATCACGTACCGTACTAGAAGTAAATTTGCTTGCTTTCTGTTCAATGGATCGTTTTGAAATCTCGGCAAATATGTTTACCTGATTTCAATATTTGCAAATGTAACTAGACACGATTTTGCCGCAGCGCGCGGTAAACCACTAAAAGGTCGGCTAAGATCCTTATTTATTTAGGTAGTGGTATCTGCGCTGATTTATTTAAGGAGTAATGCAGCAGTTTCGTTAAGTCAATTTAGAATTTGAATAAATCTTGATAAACTCTAAATAAACAAATGAACGAAATTGACGGAGATATTTTAGCGCATATTAAAAAAGACGTTTTAAAAGATGGATTTTGTAGAGGAGATATTTTTTTAGTTCTTCGAGACGACTTCAGAGTCGAGCCTAGAGATGTGAAAGTAGCAAGCGGGGAACCCGCTGTACTAGAATGTTCTGCCCCAAAGGGCGTACCAGATCCAGGAGTACACTGGACGAAGGACGGACAAAGTTTAGACGTCGAAGTTAACGGGAGGTAATTAATTCAGGATTTAGAACTTTGCTTTAGGCTATTTTGGTTGGTCATTGTTCATTCGACCTAAACAGTTTGTTACTCAATATATTAACGTTAAGCGAAACCAAAACAATGTAATTACATTCAGCATGTGAATGTTTATTCGTAAAACAAATTCCCTCAGGCATCTGTTTAATTTCGATGTTAAGTTACAATGACTAATGATTTATTGAAACAATCTGACTAACGCGCTTTTGTTGAAATTAGCCAACAATTAAATGGTGTTAAAACGGTATGCCTAAATAATGTTAATCCTTTTAGAATAATGATCGTGAATGGCGGTGACTTAAGAATACTAGAAAGTCTTCCAACGGATAGTGGTGTATACAGATGTGTGGCGTCTAATGTGGCTGGGGAAAGACAGTCCCGTCCTGCGACGTTACTCGTGTTACGACGACCACATTTTCTAGTGAAACCTAATAACATAACGGCATTGATAGGCCAGAATGTTGAGTTTCACTGTCAGGTAATAAAGTGGAAAATTAATCTAGTTATTCACCGGATCCTGTTACCGCAATATTTATTTTTGCATTTCATAACAACTTTTCTTCATCAACTCACTCTGAGTTTCTGGACACGTCATTTGCATGGTTTCTTTTTTTGTGTTCCGAGATATGATCGTTCTTAAAAATGAAATAATTTTAGGCATCCCCAGAATCAGATGTGTCAGTGACGTGGTCTCGCGACACTGGTTCATTATCGCCGTACGCGATCATTCGTCGAGGATCTCTGAGAATAGATAGAGTTGTTGCCACTGATGCCGGAATTTATACGTGTAGAGCCGAAAGCCAAGCTGGGACTAGTGTCGCATCTGCTTCACTTACTTTACATTGTAAGTCGTATTACACAAAATAAGGAAACAGATTTTGTAAACAATTGAATTTGAAGTCATCATCGTCATATTTTTGGTTAAAAATCTGATTTGCTTACAACGGTTACAAGTTACGTTTTCTTTTTAGCTTTACCTCATTTCACTCGAGTGCCTTCAGACCAAACTGCCTGGGAAGGGGAAGCTGTGTCTTTCCCATGTGAAGCCGAGGGCACACCTCTGCCTGTTGTCTTTTGGACTATGGAAGGATCTCAAGTAAGAAAACTATACAAATTTCCATCTAATCGATTTTCAAATTCTTGTCCTACAACAAGATATTCATTATGATATTGTTTTAGGAATTAGTGTTTCCTAAATCGACTCATGGTACGGGATCTTTATATCTGGATAGGGTTACGACGAAACATGCTGGCAGATTGACGTGTGTGGCTGTAAGTGCAGCGGGAAGTGCTTTGCATACCGCAACTTTACAGGTAGGCCTCTTATTACTGTTTTTTTATAATTATCGGTCGCTTACTTTTAAATATCATTTAATCTGTGATTGCCCTTTTAGGTATTAAGAAGAGAAGCTAACTCATTCAACGGTGACTTAGAATCTTCGTCCCCATATCCAGATCTATCTAAACATCAGAATCATCCACCAATGACCCAATATGAGTTAGTTCAAGCTCGCCGATACTTACAGCAAGACGTTTTAGCTTTAAGAAGAGTCGAAGGAATTTCTGCCACTACCGTTAAAATTGTTTGGGATGTGAGTAAACATATTTTAGAAAACATTACTCAATTAGATACATCTATCTAATTGTAAATATGAAAAATAACGTTGAATTATTTGTTTTAGGTGTTAACAGATTACAATGAATACTTAGAAGGTGTCAAAATATGGTTTAACGGAACCTCTCTAAATCGACAATTCGTTTTAGAAGAAGATTATCAACATTCCAATATTTCTTATAAAGAAAGTTTAGCAGATTTTAGAAAATACGAAAACTTTTCAATGACCACAGTGCACAATAGCGGGTCTTCTAGTCATGTTTTAACTGGTTTATTACCTCATGCTCAATACGATGTGTTCTTGATGCCATTTTATAAGTTACTATTGGGTAAACCCTCTAATATGAAGTCTGGTATTACGGAAGAAGACGGTAAGACGAATCTTTGTTTAGTTGAAATGTTTTGTGGTCGAGGTATACGTGTGATTTTAACGTACAATGAATATATTGTAGTTCCAACAGAGCCGCCGCAAAGCGTCACAGCGGGAGTGATAAATGCGACGTCAGCGTGGATTCGGTGGGATCCGCCGCCCCCGCATACGTGGAACGGTGAACTATCCGGTTATTTGGTTAGTACAGAAAATAAACAATATTCTTTTGACATTGGTTTTGTTGATTATAATTTAAGTTTTGTTTTAGATTGAGGTTCGTGTAGGCGGTAGTACTGGCGGTCGCGTGGTCGGTCAGATGTCGTTAGGCGCTAAGACGCGCGCGGCTGCGGCAAGCTCGCTGCGCGCCGGCGGGCGGTACAGCGCTCGCGCGGCCGCTGTCACTCGCCGCGGACACGGCCCGTTTAGCGCGCCTGCCCATATACACATGCTGCCCACACTATCACAAAGACACTATGTCCAGTGAGTTTACCTTAGTTTATGTTACAAACCAAGACTTCTATACTACGACTACGGACCTTAATATTCGTCAAGTTAAAATTGTTCGAGTAGCTTTTTCAAAATTTGATGAGTTTCGGTGGTTACTTAGCAGAGGTACCGTGATTACTTTGGGTAGTAAAGTGGGCAGTTTCAACAGAAAATGTTGATAGTTTTTACAAATAAACATCTTGTTCTAGGACGGAACCATCGACGGACAAAGCGATAGTGTCAATGTTCCAAGAAACTTGGCTGCTGGCATTATGTCTAACTTTGTTAGTTCTAGTGCTTGTCGGCACTGGTGTTCTTGTTTATTTACGGCGAAAGCAGTCTAAACAAAGAAAGAGCCAAAACACGACTGGTAAGAATACCCACTTAAGGCAATGGGCTTTTCTATGGTAAACAGAAAATAAATGCAATATTGTTTTTTATAGGAACTGCAATTGTAAATGCTCAACAATGTCTTTTAGGTAAAGAAGCTGTTTGGTTACGAGAAAGACCTATGTTTGAAGGTTCGAATGAGCCTAGAATAGAAATTTTGAATTGCCACCAAAGTCTTTTGCATGGTAAGAAATATTACATTATTAATTCTAAAAATCGATTGACTTTCCTCTTAGATACCATAGAACTGGTTGGGTCAACTCAAATAAACTTAGTCAATCTAAGCCTTTGACTTAATTAAATTGGACTTTATTACGAAGTTATTAAGACTTCTTTTCTTTTTACCACAAAAAAAGTTCTGAACGTTAACTACGTCGGTTGTTGGCTCATAAAATTTGAGCTAATATTGAATTCGTTTTTTTTTATTTTAGGTGGACATTCAATCGGTACGATGTCAATGGAAGCTGAATACAGTCTTCCCCAGCATACGAATGTTTTAAATCCAATACCTGAAGAAAATCAAAGAAGACTTCAACCAGAGCCCTATGCTTCCAGTGCAATTTATACGGAGTTAAATTATCAGGTTTGTCATTGTTACTATTTATGTTCTCATATTTTAATGTAATTAAAATTGTTGGTGGCAACAAAACCCTCAAATCCATCTTCTTTTTTGTGTAAGTTATAGCGTCATTCCCATTTTTAGGATCACACAGATGCGGAAGACTCATGCATGAAGTGTGCCGTAAGTCCGGGCTCGTACGATAACAGCATGGTCCGATCTTACGGAGAAAGCAATCAATACTCAAATGAAGAATGCTCCACATGCTGCCGGAGTAGCAGCTCAACCCTCACTAAAGACTACAGTGAAATGACAAAATGTGGGAATGAGGATGATATTCAGGACATGTCGATAGAAGACTGCCCATCCTGCAAAACAAACCATTCTAGATCTTCAAGCCATCACGATGCCAACAAAGAGTGGGCTATGGCTGAAGTAGAATACGATTACCCGCAATGGCATTGGCTGGGAAGGGAAAATACATTTAGGCAAACTAATCAAGAAATGAGGTACGCAACTGAAGGCAGAAGCGATCAGGACTGTAGGATGAATTTATGTGATATCTTGCCGCCACCGCCTTATGAAAGGTAAGGTTCGATTTTTTTCCTACCTATGTAAACTTTCCACAGTTGTGTTGAGAAATGAGAATGTTTCATCAATGCCCACTTCAATAAATAAGTCCTACATTTTCTCAATTCTCGTTTGAGGAATTTAGACGTCATATAAAAATGTTTTAGCAGATGTTGTCACTTGGATTACAACGGGTTTTATCGTTCACAGGGAATCACAGTATCGAGAAATGCACGCATTCACCAATCACTCAGGGACTTCAGGTTGTTCAGGACACTCTTATAGGAGTTAATTAAATTGTAAATTAATATCACTAGGATGTAATACAAGCAATATTACTTTATAGTGAACTGTACAAATGTATAAAGGTCTTTGCATTTTAAGAACATTAAGGTAAAGAAGGATACCTGTTACACCGTCGCGTAATACATTGAAAATAACTTAAAATTTTGCCAAGTAAAATCGTATTAGCATATTTAAAGCTTGCTTGTTTCTTTTCCAAATATATTGGAGAAGTTTGTAAAATAAAATGAATTTGAAAGCGGGAGTGCTTTGCCAAGTTCCGATAAGAACTAACAGACAGTTTACAGCACTGGAAGACTTAACGCTATCGTATGCATAGCTAGGAATACGTGTATCGAAGTTAGTACATGGGATGATATTGGGACATTTAAGTAACATTTTCTTTGAAGTAAAACGATAATTGTATTAAAATGTAGTCTTATTACATACATATATTAAATTGTAGCAAGTAGGTTTTTCAAGATTTGTATATTATTCTATTATTATAAGATGAGATTGTTTGAAATATAAGTGAAATTGAATTTTATGTACGCGCCGGTGTAACAGACGGCTTTGAAGATTGTAGCTCTTGTGAACGTGTTTACAAATAGACTGCTATGTAACGTATTGTAGGCATTAGGTTTTCATCTTTCTCTAGTGACTGTGATATAGTATAATTTCGTATTCAAATTTACGTTTTATGTAAATATTTTGAAATGTTTGATATCCTTATACAATTTTATCATTGACGTATTTATTGAGTGTAGTGAATTGGTAGAACGGGAGAGAACCAAATTTTTAAATAAGTATTTTAACGATCACAGTTGTATGTATATCATTTTGTACTGAGACAGAATTCCTACACTGAATCAGATGATAATTTGTACTTTGTACCAGCTTAATTAAACTGGATGATTTTTTTATCTGTTTGTTTTACTTTTCTCCAGACAATTTATTGGTTGCTGCGTCATTAAGCTCCTGATAAGTTGACCTCTTACGTTTAATGAGGGTCTTCCCATCTTTGTAACGAGTATTTGTTTTGTTACGATTCGTATTTGAATTGCTCACATTATTACATTTTCTGCGAAATGACTTCTAAATCGAGAAGCAATAAATGTTTTTAACAATTTTTATTTCGGAAGTTCACCTTACTTTACGAGATTTCTTTTATTATTGTAGCTGAGAATGAAAGTTCTCGCGCACAGGATGTAAACTCACAATTAAAAATACTTTACAGTGCAATAAACGCGCGAATTGCTTGTAAATCTTCTCAAATGAATTGTAAAGTTCACACTTAAAGAAACGGTTCACCTAATTTTAGCACTAATAAAGTTTGATAAATTTATTGATGGCTTAAACGTAAATAATGGCATTTATCTTTAAATTCCTTAAAAATAGTATTTTGTTGCATTAATGTTTTGAGTTAACTTTATTAATGGCCAAAAAGTTTCAATTCCAAACATTCTAATTCGAAAAAACATTGCAAAAATCAGTTTTTTTTTTTTATAAAAATTCAGACGTTCAAATAACAGAAATCCATTGATTTTGAATATATTTTTAACCAAATACAGAAATACTCTCGATTTGCCGGAATCTTTCATTCTATCTTTGTAAGCAGTAGGTACACTAGGTACATAATTATAAAGGTTTAAGGTAAAAGGTTCATACCATTTTAAATTAATGTAATATCGTTAAACATATGGCCAGTGAGCAATTAAAAACTTTATATCGTTAATGTAGTAAATTAACCCTCCCGCGCTAATTAACTAAGGGACATAGTTATGACCCCGAGTTTAAACGATAAGGGTTAAGTTGAGATTGCAGTGACTATGCAAGTTTGACCCTCATAATTAACCTCGTTTTCATATTGAATAAAACTTTATAACCTATACGATAATGATCGTTTAATTATTTTTATATTAAGCTCCGTTATAGGATAGCGGATAATAATTAAATTCCTGTAATGATTACTTTGTCATTTTAGTATGTTATTGGCTCGTGATAACACATTAATTATTTTACGATTTGCAAAATTTTAATCAACCATATTTTAACACTTGTAAGAGGTTTCAAGGTTAACGACGTTCAACTTCCTTTATGACTTTCTTTACATAATCAAAAAGTAATTATTTATGTCACTAACAAATTAATTTTACATGAAATAAAATTCCAAGTCTTTATTTATTAACTTTTTTATATAGCCTGTTTGAGATCCCACTGCTGGACAAAGGCCTCCCCATTTTCTTCCAAATCTGACTAGATCATCGCCCCTCCTTCGTCGTGGACGACCTCGACGACGAAGTCCTTCCTCTGGCGTCCAATGGGTGACGATCTTTGCCCACCGGTCAGGCTACATTCGCGCGACGTGACCAGCATTAATTATTAACATTCATTATTTTTTGTCAGTAAAACATACAATTATAACAAGTGAAAAGACACCCACCAAAACGCCAACAGTCTTTTGTTACAAAACAAGAGCGGCGTCACGTGTAACATTATACACAAATATAACAGTACAGCGATGTGTTAAATAATAATATTGCATCAGTACGTGAATATTGACAGCTGAACATCTAGACAGGTGGCTCCTAGCGCCGTCTGTTTGTTTATAAGAGTAATACACGGAACACACGAAGGGTTACTGAATTAAACATTTACATTTCGTCATGTGCAACGACGGACGAGAATACTATGGATTCGGAGAGAAACAATTGCTTAGTGTTTCATTAAATAGGGTAAAGCAAAAGTCGGTGGGGTTTGATGTATTATGAGCATCGATATTACCACACTGCGTGGCTTCAAAAGTGATTTAAGGGTAAGGATTTTGAATAGGTAGGTAATTAAAAAGAATGAATAAGGTAACTATTATCGTAACAAATTACGTCACCTATTTGAACTGTGTGTAAAATAAAATTCTTGAGCTGAATTCCTGTAACAAAAACACAGTAGAAATTCAATAAATCTTTATACATTAATCCAATCTTCTCACGACATTGCCTAGCGTCAGATAATATCATTGATATCAAAAGTGGCTTCACAATTACACGAGTAATCAGCTTTTCTTGTAAATAACTAAACGTGTGTTTGTGAGTCGCAGGCTGTGTCCAAACGGAGGGTGTTGCCATGACAACAGGTTTCGTACTCACCCTAGAGTGCACCCTTGTTATTAATACCCGTAATAATTAAACTTGATTGCATTTCACACCAGGTGTTGGATGACTCGCAAACTAATAAGTGTTTGAATAGAACTACCCCGTAATTTTGTTAGAAAGATTAAGACGTGAAACGTCACAATAAAATTTAATTAAGTATTTGGAGATTTGAATATAATTTTTCAAGTCATCAAAATTCAATTACGAAATAAAATTAGTTTTATTTATTCATAATATTTGTTTATTATGACATGTTATGAATATGAAATATGATCTGTCTAGCGATGAATAATTTACTGCAATACACTGATTCACCTGTCATTTCAAGGACCCCTTTGATTAGGTGAAGCCCAATCGAAAATACTCAATGCTATCATCATACAAAATTGAATCAGGAAACCCGAACACACTCACACCATCAAAAATAATATTCACTTTGAATAAAAATCAGAATTCTCGAACGCAAACTGGAACGTGACTTCTTTAAATCATATCTCGAATAAGTCTTACGATTTTTATTTTCTTTACTAATCAGCACTCCCCTACGGAACAATTTCGGGAGTGAAGAGCTCTCCGTGCCCAAGTCAAGAGTCAGGGTGACGGAGAAAAATTGAGAGGGATGTTGGTGCGCGTGGTGTAGGAGTGACAAGGAGAAAATAAATGAATGTTGGTGTTTGACGTAAATGATATTGAGGAAGGCAACCATGGGCTAAGATTAGTATCATTACTTACAAACAAACACTTAAGCTCAAGTTGAAAAATCCCATCGTAAAAAGTTTGGAATGTGTTCGTTGTTGGAATTCTGTTGCGTTATGTTGTAAAACCAGTAGCATTTTGTGTTGTAAGTTTCTTTGAAGCAGAATAATATAAAATTTTGATGTTTCTTGGTATAAAGATCTTCGAATACTAATCACGCACCTTTGTACAATAAGTCTATTCTGGACTTAAAGATTAAATAAAGAACTGACAAAAGTTAGGCAACAAGACTCATTACAAGCTTAAAATTCCGTGCAGTATTCATTGCTTGCTTTGACCCAAAACATAAATACTTCATGCTTCTAGGGCACACTACGTTTCAAATCCAATTGCTAATACAAGCTGACCTGTCTGTTATTAAGTTCGTGGTAGAAGCCCAGGACGTATTAATTGACTTAGATAAAAGGTTGTCTGACAACGTTAAACATTTTACTCAGGATTATTATAATTTGTGACGTAAACGTCTGTTCTAATATAAAGAACATTTTCCCTGTGAGAGTTTGCTAACAAGATTGGAAATTTGATTTGACAAGACATTGATTTTGCATGGCCATTGGCGAATTGGGGCAACGAAGTTAGCATTTTAGTTTTAGGAAGGTTCATTATGTAAATTGCTTCTATCTTAATATTATGAGTTTAGATACGTTCATTGAAATGTACAACAGGTTACTATGTAGTTAGCTAATTACGACAGTAACAGAAATTGGTTCGAGGTGGCGCTGGACAGAAAAACGTGGAAGGACTTGGGGGAGGCCTTTGGCCAATAGGCTAGTCAATAAAAAAACAGAAATTGGTTAGCGCAATCAGATTGACTAAGTTCTAGTATTTTTAAGTGACATGTAGGGACAGAGAAGATAGAGAATCGTGAAAAGGCTCGGAGGAGGCCTTTGCGCAACAGTTGTACTCTAAAGCCTAGGAAAAAAAATAGGGAGAAGTTTTGGATGTCCATTTAGGTGTCAAAAGAATTGGCATTTAGTACGCTCTAGCTAGCGGTCGCTAAAGCCTATTTCATCAACCTGGTAGCACAGCGGCACTCATTTAATTTTATTGCATTTAAAATCTGATGATGACTTTTAAATCTGTCCGTACTATATTTTTGTATCATGAATATCATGTCTATCTGCTTTCCCATCTATCATCTTTTTAATAACCTCGTTTTTATTTATAACTTCCACCAATAATCTGTAAAATAAGTAGCTTTTATTCCATCTATTTCACTTATCACAGCACTGTCAAATCCGTGATAACAATAACAAATGAAAGATAAAGGAACTGTTTAACCAGTGTCACAGTAATCTACTTAGGAGAACTCGTGTCAACCTTAACTTACTTAGGGAAAGGATAATCCAGTAAGAAGCTTGTACGTCTTAAGGATAATACCTCAAAGGAAAGAAAACCGACGTACTCAAATATTTATTCCTCGTGTGTTACACTACCAAGTACGAGGTGCAAATCTGTTATGCATATCAAAATATGTAGTGTAGTGCCTGTAACCAAAATTGCACATTTTAGAGTAGTTTGCAGGTAAGCTACTCTTAAGATTTAAAACCTTTTTTCTAAGTTTAGAGTAAATCTGTTAGAATCTAAGCTTGAATATAGGATTTTCTCAAGCTTGCTTTAAATTTTGCTGCTTAAGAGGCTGCTATTAGGTCAATGAATGTGAACCCCTGTTCATATTTTCTGTCATGTCGCTTTTTTTTTACTCTTTTGTGTTGCCTATTGGTATCTAAACTGAGAGGTAAATTTAAACTCATAAGCTTTGACAGTAGGAAAAGAGAGTTTTACGCAAAAGCAGATCAGCAAAAGTTTGTTATTACTATTGCATGTTTACAAGGTGAAATTCTACTATAGATGTCAAGTACACAACAAGCATTTGTATCGATAGTCTCAGACGTAGGTCTTAGACCTATTACAATTATGCGTGGGCCGCCGTTGTTTTCCTTTTACGCTTAGATAATGCCTAACAAGTTACCTGAATGCCCATTTGTTAAACAGGACATTATCTTATACTATCGTGTTTAAATTTGTTCTCAATGCCTTTCTGTGAGATATGGAGCTATTTGGATAGTTAGGTTGCCTAAAATTTATCAGGAACTAATTCATTGCAAGTGCAGTGAATTGAAATACCTATACCTGTTCAGTTTGTGTTCGATTTCTCGATGCATGCCTTGTAAACACTGATTATATTGACAATCACAAGATAACAAAAGGTATTTAAGTTAGTGACTTGAACATGGTAGATAAGCGAAAATATTGACAATGCAACTGTCACATGATACTCACTATTTAAAATCACATAAGCATATTATGTCAAATGAGGCCACTATATGACAAAAAAATACATAAACATAAAAACTTACCCAATCACGGAACGATAAGAAACATAATTTTCATACATTTAAACAATTTTCATCATGATTGACGATTTGTTGCTCGTCGTTGGGGCAGTTCTATTTTAGAGCACGTTTTCCACTGAAAACTTAAATCAAAAATATTTAGATTCCATGGTTCATTGTTTTTTTCCACAAAAAAAAATACTTAGTGAAAAAAGACGATCGACATTTAAGGCTCAAGCAATAAAATATTTTTTCAATTCATCTTTTTGTATGAAAATCGGGCTATTTCGCTCAAAGTGCGGCCGACGATGGAGCTAGAAAACCTATTAGAGCCGACGCACCACCTTTAAAGGCGTTAAGGTTTAACAGGAATAGTGACTCAATCACAGCCAAGTCTGTGGGAGGTGCTATTAAACTTGGCACATCGATCGATCTTGTAGTAGTTATTAAAGGGCTTTCTACATATCTGGACACAATCTTGGAGATAGTTTGAATAAAAACTGTTGTAGTTTTTCATTTTTGGTACAGATTAAATTAGATTACAAGAGACTAGATCAGAATGAAACTCCTACTCCGATAAAATACTACAGATTTTCACTAGTTCCAAAATAGTGAAAATCCTAATAGACAGAAAACCCTCATAAAAAGTGTCATAAAAGCCGTAAGTTACCATAGCTACTATAAAACACGAAAATATATAGATCTGTATAGGCATACAGATCTAAATATTTAACATTCTTTTAACACCAACCTCTATCTCGAGCTCAACAGGAAAAAGAACAGGAAATATTATCAGGAACATAACTCTATGCAAAATGCGTGTGTAAAGTCCTTTAAATACAAGGAGCTTGAAACTCTCCGTTTACAATATTAGCATAGATATGCTGTTCTATCAACGTCAGCCACTGTAAGCAAAATTAATTATTGAGACATGCAACACTACTGGACGTTGTATCTTAGTAACAAACGGGACAGAGATATACTGTGTTTACCAGTAGTACTGTAATTCTTGTATACATTATTTTACTCTGCGTAATTTAAGCGAGCCTTAGCATAATTTAAGTAACAAAGACTCGTCCAAACTTAGACGGTTTATTGCTCACGGCATCTGCACTCAACGAAAGTCACGAACATTGGATAATAATTACAAAAATGTCTGGAAAATTATGAAACAGTGAGCGCAGGCGAAGGGTGCATGAATTATCCATTACAGCGAGGACTGAAGGTACCTTTGGAGCCATAATTCGTACTCGTTTCGTACGGGGTTCCGTACGATATTTATAGCAGAAGATAAGGCTACAGATGGCGAGCCTACGGAGTTTTCTCCCCTAATACTTGTTGAGTTACGGTTCCCAATTTCCAGTTCTGCACTTCAGGTGTAGCCCACCCCAATCGTTGGTTATCGATTCCTTTAGATATCTTTCAAAATTATGGTCTCACAATTTCAGTTGGAAGGAGTTTTGTCACGGAAGCAAGTCTTTATGACTTTAATCTTATCCAGTTACAAATTATTGAGAAATTAGAGAGTTACTTTGGCCGTAAACCTGCCTCGCAAAGGGGTAACTCCTTGAGCTAGGAGAAATAATACTTAAGTTAAACTATTTACGTGACAGACGATCGTAATTCTAATACAATGTTCTAGTAATAAAGTGGCTTGTAATCCTAGACGAAGTTGACAGTGACGTATTAAAATGAGACTTTCTAGTGAATGTATTCAAAGATATTAACCTTTTTACTGTTTACCTACCTTAACCCAGTTAATTTAATATTCGAAGTGACAAAGAAAACAAAAATCAATACAAAAGCAATCAAACATAATTACTATTGTCTATAAAGTTTAATTTAAAAGCAATTATTAGGGTCCAGCATTAGTCACGGCCGAAAGAAATGAAACAGAATTATGACATCGGTGTGTATCGTGACGTCACGCGACGACCGAGGTGCCTGTTTTCGGTGATTTATGACAGAACGAGAACCATGACTAATACCTCGCTTAATAGGTGCTTTGTCTATGCTAGTAGCATTGTTTTTATTTATTACACTGAGGATTTGTTCAGGGAATTGAAACATACATGTCAAGATAGTAAAATTATTCGTTATGAAAACTCTATCTGTAGTATTTCATGCAATTTATATTATTTATAGAAACACGGGTTTTCCTTGTAAACAAAATGTGGCCCTGCTTGTAAATATATGGAGAGATGTGGTCCCCAAGTTGAAATAACCGTCCTCTTTTCCCGTGGGCGCTGTAAGGAATGTTATCAGGTAGATTGGCAATGTTGCTGTGAGCAGCTATAAGGGAACAGATTGTGTATTTTGATAATATATGTATGACCTGGTTTGTTGACTGTTGAGGTTTGACTTAGTGGGTAAGGAAGAGTAAATATTAATTTCATCTTGAATCGTTCAAAGGGTCTCGGATATTGGGTATCGAAGTAAAAAAAAAGAAATCTGAAAAATACCAGGAGATAAATTTCTGGATCTTACTTAAGAGCAAGCTACTGAAAACTGTCCATATTCTGGAATCTATAGTCCCAAATATGGCGTACTAAAATTTAGGCCAACTTGACGAAAATATACAACCCGTATGCTAAGCCCCACTATCTTTGGTCGCAGGCTGTACCCACGACAATAACAGCTCCTAAATCTTACAATATTTCACACCATACTGAAATGTGGCAATTAAACTTATACACCCATTAAAATTAATCCCCGATACAATACGGATGCAACCCAAAAGTTTGAGATACACCCGGAACTAATTTCAAGTTGGACCCATTTTATATCTCCTGGGGGCAGTGGAGGACATCTGATTATTCATTTAGTGTTCATTTTACCCTTTTCAAGTCTTTCGTTACAACATTATAGATTCGTTCATTTGTTATTGAGCTTTACATTAAAAATAAATTGGACGTAGATTATTTTTTGTCGCCAAGTAGGTAAAGCTTGCCACTGGATACTATGAAAATCACATTTTCAATATCAAGTTTTATGAATTTGGGCAATTAAGTACAAAACCCACGCGCGTGGAAAGTTGTCTTAAGAAAATTATTAAAAAACAAAAAACCCGACTGCAATAAATAACCACTAACTAAAAAGGGAAAAACAAGCTCTATAATTTAGTGTAAAGAGTACACAGTACACCGTACATTAAAAGTAATTCTGGCGCAGTCGGGTAAAAACTAAAAATGTTAATCAAACAAATAAAACGTTTTTCTTTTTATCTATATTTTCTGAATTAGTCATAAGTTTGTCAATATCCTTTCAAGCGATAAGCTCAGACTCTAAAATAATATATCAAAAAGGCAACAAAAATAGGATAGAATGAAGACCTTTAAACTTTAATTGATCTTGTAATTAAACCTTACGATAAAAATATCTATTGAAAACAAGAAACAAAATCCAATCAGCGTTGAAAGCTACATTTAGCAAATTAATTGTATGTGCGAGGGTTTTCAACGCGTGTAAGCCGAGATGTTTAATTTTGCGCTTCCGTTCTCCGCGTCAGCGACGAAGTCTTGAAATTAAGACAGGAGTTAATTAAGAACATGACGTATGTGGAATATTATAAATAGCCTTACCGTTTTAATATATCCATTAAAAACCGGATATTTTAGTCTGGTTTTTCTTTTTGTAAGCTTCGCACACTTAAATGAAAAAGTTATAGGTAAGCAAAAGTGTGTGTTTAGGGTTAAAAAAAAAATGTAACTTTAAAGAGACTGATTTTGTTTTGCTCGTACCGAAAACTGTAAGTAAACTTAAATAAATAAGCATTACAGACGCCTAATCGGTGTAAAACTCGCTTTGTTTCAAACCGATACGATCAGTTCGAGTGTTCAGTCGAAGCCATGTAACAAATTCTCGACGCTTTAAACAGACACGTACAAAACAGCGGAATTAGCCGCCAAGAACCCTCTGACTTTATCTACCGCCATATTTTTAAGTAAATTACAAATAGGTATAGGGCGCACCGTGCCATCAGTTGTGCCGTGCGTGTTATCGCGACGGGGGGATCGCGAGCCGGGCACCTTACGTATAAATGCTACTGCTAGGTGACACAGACTAGCGAAATTAGGAACGCCGCAAGTTAAATTTTCAGTACAATAATTTCAGTTGAAAACTGAAAAAAAAACCAGTAAAATACACATTATAATTTTGCACAACTAATCCACTGTTGTTATCCCCCCTTAAATAAAGACAGGTATTCTCACCAAAATTTACTAGTAATACAACTTTTCTGTACGTTTTAAAACGGTTAAACAAAAACAAACAAACTGTGTTACGCGTTTTTTTTTTTTACTTTTTGCTAGTAATCGATCGTAAAAAATACCGACAACTTTCAAAGAAAAACGTTAGAATCGAATAGTAAATCACAGTTACATAAAATATCCTTATTAGACACAGTCCTTACAATTACCGATTCGCTATTGTATGGTCGATGATTGTCAATAATTATAGCAAAAAAAAAACAACTTGTATTTCTAGTTCCAACGATTAAAATTCAAGGTTAGAGTCCCTATAGTCGGCAAACTTTAGAAAAATAAACAAAACAATTTTAATTTGTCTGTGTAACCAGTCAGGGATTTACTACTACCTCTTGAAGTTTGTAGTAGTTGTGGAAGCGAGACAGCGCAATACACGACGTAGAGCACTGTCTCACTTTGAAAGACGATGCTAGGCGCTCTGGAATTACTGTACTGGGTTTTTTAGACTGTGGTTCATTCGTTTCGTAGTAGTCCCTATGTGTACGAGGTATGGTCGGAAACGAATTTTTTCGTCTAGTCTCCCCGCTACATTTTCAGGCTTTCCAAGCTGACGGTTTTTCCTTTCCGACAATGATAACGTCGTTAGTGAGGGCCTTTGAGCCCCTAAAGACGTGATAGTTTGTTGATGGTTTCAAACGTCCTCGTTTATTTTTATTTAAAATAGTTTCAAGGAGGTGAAAATGGTGAAGCTAAGGTTTGAAATATTCTTTTTTGATCGAAATTTTATGAGTGTTTTTTTTTTGGTCTACGTTAGTGATCCTGTAATTACAACTATGCCTAAACACTTTGTTAGATGGCAACAACAAAAAAGATATAGTCTTATTGTATTTATGTTACTACTACACAAAAAACAATAAACGTGCAATTTATTGTAATTGTAAGAAAAAATATTTGCAAACAAAAAGTGAATGGACCATTCGGGTCGCGATAATGTGAAGCACTCACGACATAAAAGGTGAAGAGTAAAAAAATAAAAAATAGGCTTCGAAGCGCCTTTTGTGTTAAATCGTTAACTGCTTTTTCCCTATTGAGAGCAGAAGAAATAAAAATCAAATGCGACCGCTTTCCCCGATCGAGTGTTTGTTTGTCTTATTCTGTTTGCTCTGAGGCAAACCAACTGCTGTTGGCACAAACGGATCCACCGAATGTGTGCCCTCATACAAAGCCGGGTGGTCTTTATCATTTTCAATGTAAACACGGCGCTCAAACACTATATAATATTATACTAAATTTAAAACTAACAGCGGCTTTTGAGATGGTGTAAGATGCTTTCTTTTACCACTTAGCAGTTAATTGCATTAATTTCTTTTTGTTGAGTAAATGTTATTTTTATTGTAACGTCAACATGAGTGTTTTGAATAAAAAATGGTTGAGTCGACGGAGATAAATTACGAAACGTACGGTACTTATAATTTTATATTTGTAATCGGTTCTCAAGCACTCGTCATGTAGTTTTGCATGATGTTTTTCTAAACGAGTACCTACTTGTGGTTTGTACGATCTGTCCGTCAGGTACTTCAATTCCGTGTAAGCCACGACTTTGAAGTGGTATACAAAGCTGAGCTATCACACGATTGCGCACACATCAGATCAAATAAATCACAAACTTAACGAGTTTCTGGCAAACATTTGTGGATGGAGCCAACATTCTGATTATTTTACAAATACTCGGCGTGTAATGGTCCATGGGAGTTCTGTTTACTGTTTTACGGTACGTCAGAATAGATAGTCGATTGTTGGCCAACACAAGTATTTGCTTAGCGGGCTGGGCGCGACGCCGTGACAGTATGGTAATAGACGTCTAAAATATGCATATAAATATTTTTTGTCCATAAAATTCGGGTTCGTTTGTACCGTAGGAAGTGAGTGTAGGTGGCAGTTTTATTGTTGTAATCATATTAAACAGCATGCGAAATGAATTGCTTCACGGTTAAACTTTCAATGCATCGCTTATGTTAAGAGGCATAATTCAAAGTGCATAGCTGTTTTGCTTCGGCGCGATTACGACTGTGTTCGTGTCAGGCACAATGAAGGGGGCAGGTTGTTTCCACCAGGGGTCTGTCGGGACCTTAGAGACGGTGGCGCCCCGCTGCGGCCGAGAAGCGAAAACCTGCGCGTCGATATTAACCGTCGCTATTACTGATGATGTATTGATGTATTAACTCATTAAAATACAAACCAGTTTCGAAGTTAAAGATTAAAGGCTTTATAAAAACGCACTTTCGATCCCGCTGCGTCAAAGAACTCTGATGATACGTGAACAAATCTGTCTCGTTGTAATTATAGTTGGAAGTTTTGGGAGCAACGTTTGTTTTACGTACACAAGACACGATTAGTCTTATCTTATTATATTCTCCGAGCCCCTGTTATAAGACGGTATCTAGTAGCACTGTTATCTTAGAGATATAATTTGGATAGCAAAGCTAGCTCTTCTAAGTTTATCTTAAGCTTTTAAAGCAATAGAAACTAATTATGCATATGGTATGCAGATTAGTATTACGTAGATCCTAATACAACCTGAATAGATAAAGTCCGTTTAAGATAGCTTGGGTTTTGCATATGAGTTTGTAAATGAAGTTATAAATATCTGGGGTAACTGTTCCTTACCATGATACCTAACGTCTCACCGCGGTGTAGTGTAAAGAGATATGAAGCTCATCAATATTTATCTAATAAAATTGTAACTTGTTTGTAAAACTAGGTAGGCCTATTGCTCTAATATCGAACGAGCCTGGTAACTGTGATAGAATCCGTCAAATTACATTCCGTTTGATAAACCACGCGAAATAGATTTGTACTTCTATAATATAGAAACTATGGAATATGGATGTAGTTTCTTTTCGGATGTACTCTAAAGAAATGACATTTAGGAAGCGCAACGAGAGCTGTTACTAATGTAACGTTCCGAAAGTGAACGGAAGACACCTACTTAAACAAAAACTTTTTGATTTTGAAGCCATTCTACAATCTTACTTCAAAACAGTCACTTGTTTTTGAAATCATTGATACAAATAAAATACCAGTCCAGGTTTAAAAACAAAGCGGTTCGGAACCACAGAGGTTTAAATTTTTTACGTAGGTGTAATTTAGTGCAATTGAGAAATAATATTTTTTGTTCTGTTCGAAACTTTTGGCTGTATTTTCTGTCCTCCATGAGTTTTTGACAGTTGAATTCATACAAAATATGGGACCTGCTATAAAACGTTTTTATTGCCGCTTCTGGATATAACATAAAGACTGTCAAAGGGGAAACTCGTAGTTTATTCACTTACTTATAAGGTAGAGTAGTTTTATGAAGTTTTTTCTGTATTTTAAAATATCAAATCTACCGGTCTTATAGTATTTTATTAAGTGAATACTTTTTGAGCTGACACTTCTTCGTAAGTAATACCAAATATACCATAATATATGTGCGTGCGGTGTACCTACTCTTTAGTTCAGCGTTATTTATTTAAGTTTTAATAATATTTTTTCATGAATATTCAAATTCTGCTGACGCATTCCGAGAACTTTGAGAGGTAACTCTTAACTACAAGAGTTGTAAAATGCAAACTCTGTATGACGATGCTTGCATAACTGTTTTTGTGCGCTTCAACAAGCAATACTGGTAATACAAATATTATGTACCTAGTAATGAAATAATATTTAATACAGAAATTTCTATGAAGAAGTCTGAAAAGGATCAATAGATTTTTATTACGGTGTTTTTAGGAACTAAAAACTACTAAAATAAATTACACAGCATATGTTTCCTTTTAGTCCAGATGTAAATACTTGGACCGACAAAAAAAGTATCTAGACCAAGCCAAACCTCTTTTATGATTCTTGAGTTATGCCTCCAACACTCACAAAGATTTAAAAGGAGAGACTGTACTACATCTCTCGATCTTATTACTTTGTTTGCGTATAAAACTTCGTGAAAATAATTTGTCGTCATTTTATTCCAGCAACTTTGTATCAAACATTTTTTGCCGACAAAAGCGAGGAACCTCTTTACATTTAAGCTGGGACTTATTGTTGTTTTGTTTGAATATAGTAGCGTAAACAAGACTGTTAAGAATGTAAGTACGGTGTAGCTGGCGTCAAATATCGTAGTTTTTTTTTATAAATACTTTTTACATGAAACTTTTTGTGCACTTGACCATTATGTTGTAGTTTTAAATTCCATGTCAGGTTTACGTCTACTTACAACCCCTTGCTTAAATAATAATATACTGAAACTTTTTAATTTTTTTATTACATGCTGAGCAGCAATAAGTTTTTAAATAGTAAAATTTTGGTAGTTTTTGATATATAGTAAATGGTGCTTTGGCTTTTTAAGTGGTATTCTCTTATACCTAATCCAATTTGTTTTAATATTTGCCAATACAACAAATTGGTGATCGATTTCACATTCTTGCAGCAGCGTAAAACTTAAACAACAAAGATTTTGATTAATAAGAAATGCAAAGAGTTTCGACTCATCAGAATTTCGATAATAAGCCCCCAAGGAAAATGAGAGCAGTATATAAATAGCACCTTAGTACAAGATTGTGATCAGAATAGACTCCTTTTGTACTTACCAAGGTTTACGACGTGACGCCTATAAAATCTGATATTTACTATCCGCCCTTGTAAGTGTCCTTTGGTGGAAGCTTTTTTATGTTAATACGTGACAAGTTTGCTTAACTCTTTGATGATAGTGTTAATTGTGTAAGGCTTGACTTGAATTTAAGAGAAGACTAGAATGAAGTATAACGTACATGTATAAATAAAACAAATGAAGAAACTAATTGATCGGTGCAAAAAGAAATTGATTGACCAGTCGATTGCAACATCACTGTTCTCAAAAATATTGTGGTTGTTGTTGGTTTTGTAAGCCGACTATAGCTTCGGAAGAAAAGGCTAGTAAGAACAATAAAATCACAGTCACATCCTTTGCCTGCAGTAATACACACTTTAGTACCGTCTGGCGCCACTAAATACTATTTATGAACAAACTAGCTGTTGCCCAAGAGTTTGCCAGTGCGAATGTTAGTTATAGCTGCATAATACATTACCCCTTCTAAAACAGTCAGTCAAAAAATGTTTATCCAAGATGTCAGCTAACTTCATACTAAATTTCATCAAAATTGCTTAAGCCAGTTTAGCATCATAGATTAATAAACATTCATCCATCCATTCATGCACCCATCCATCCTTACAAACTTTTGCGTTTATAATATTCGTAGGATTAAATCCTAACGATGACAAAAGCTTAACACCAACAAATACAAACGTAGGTACTAGGTAAGGCTCTGGTATAAAGAAGATTGAGACAAAAAAGAAACGATAAAACATCTCCATTTTCCTTTATACTCTATCAACATCGTACCTTTCAATAATTCATCGCGGAACTAAAAAACCACTCGAAGTTGTAATTAATTAAAATGTCCCAGAGCGGGCGGCCATTACCGGGGATGAAAAAGCGATTTCTCCAACAGTGGGTTTTAAAGGAATCGACGAGTCCTCAAGTCCATTTTAGTGAATAAGAGGGGGCCCCGACACTGGCTTATAGACTTTTGAAAGGTCTCTTTGAGAAATGCTCCAAAGATTTTATTGACGTATTTCCTTCACTAACATCTTTGTTTCCATTGTTAAGAACTTTACAAAGTATTCCAGCTTAAGCAAGCTTCTTTATTCACTACAGAATCTCTCGCTTTATACTGATTAAATTTTGTGTGAAAATATGAAGTAGCAATAAAAATGGAAAATGAATTTTGCACATCACGTTTACGACGCCGGGCGGGTTAACCCTTTCCTACTTTGAACTTTATGATTTTTCTCTGGATTATGTAAAACTGTGGCATTATATTTTATGGTACCTTAATTTTCATCATTTATGAGACTTCGTATGCATGCGAAGAAAGTGGGAGAGGATGTAAGAAAGATTACAGGTAGAGTTTTACTCCGTGTTATAAGCTAAACTCATATATTTTATTGCTTTTGTCTACTGATCTAATTTGAGCAGATCCATTTTATTTTGGAAAAATTGACTGTGGAAAGTTGATGCTTCCAATGCACAGAGGCATCATTGGATCTGTTGAACACGTTGTATAAAATTGGTAACAATGTCAGCTATATTATACTTTAGGTCAGATAACACTAGTCGGCCTAGACCACGTCACATCGCGTTAGTTTAGAAGGAATTTCATTTTAAGAAGTGATGTGATTTAAGATTTGTGGCAATTAAGTTTAATACAATGGAGTAATTTGTCAGCTTTGCCACTCCGAGAAATGTTTCTGTTTCTTGTCTTCAGGCATAGAATTACTTTGTAACTTCCTGTTAATTACTCAAGAATCAATTTATTATGGAAAGGAGTCACAAAACGAAACGGTAGAACTTTAAAACACTTCCTACTCATACATATTTGAAGTATATTTACAAGATAGATGTTTACTAGCTACATACAGTAAATAGTACCAAGCTGGCGCGGCTACCAGTCTTGTATGTTTAACTTGATGTATTATGTTGCGCCAAAACTCGTTGCCAATGCAACGTTATGTTCACGTAAAAGTTTATGACTAACGTGTGCTACCACAATGTGTGTGTAAGGCTTGAAGTATACACTTTGTTTATAGAAGGAAATATAGGATGTAATATTTTTATTTGATTTATTGAAATTAGAATATTTTTGAAGTGTTGTGGAAGTTTTAAACTGAAGTATTTGGTTTAATAGTCATCTTCAATAGGGGCCAGAGGGCAATTACTTATAAGATGTTCAAATGTAAATCATTTTCTGCAGATACTGTAGATAGTAGGTACATTAAAATAACATCAAGTCGAGATTTTTCCGAAGATAAACTAAATAGGAAAGAGATTTCGCCTTTCTTAATTAGCGCCTTTAATGAAATTTCCTTCATCAAACCGGTATTAACAAGGAAAGTTTGGGACATTAATGCAAAATAACGAGCGGATCGGGCCGAATCCCGGGGCCCGGGGGATCCCGGGATCCCAATAAGTCCGGGATAGGTTCTCGCGCTAATGGTACTTACAGGCAGTTGCGAGATCGCCAGATTAACGTCACTACAGTTACCGTCATTTAGGCTCGCGTATACGGCACTAGCAACCCTTTTGATTAGGTATACATAAATAATTAGGTATATCAGTAAAAATTGTTTCACGAGTAATATAGTAGCTGTGATAGTAGTATAAAGATAAGTATTGAAACATAACCGAAGATTTAAAATTACTAACTTTCTGACTTTTCATCGTCTTAGAGGTTCGATCATAAATCGTCGAAGACATTGACGTTCAGTACTTCAGTGTTGAAAGTTAATCGGATTTAGGTGACTAAAGCCATCCATATACATGTTATGGACCAAGTGATTAATGCGGGCAGTATACATAATGCCCGGGGCACTATGAATAATGCCCAGCATCATCGGGCTAAGTGATTAATTACTATCTTAACTTCATTATTATCATATCGCTCGGTCATTATTATATTGCTAAATGATAATTTTCACCTCAATAAATATAGATTTTGACAAATAAAAAAAAAACCTAACCTCACCCAATTTAGGTTAGGTTTTTTTTTTATTTCTTCCATCATTACGACCGCAATCAACATCGGAACTCGAACTCTTACGGTCTCCCCAATTGCAGCCATGGTTTATTTAGCGCTTGATACAACTTAAATATAGCATTAGTATCAAATTGCCCAACTATCATTTAGCAATATAATAATGACCGAGTGATATGATAATAATGAAGTTAAGATAGTAATTAATCACTTGGCCCGATGATGCTGGGCTATATTCATAGTGCCCGGGCATTATGTATACTGCCGAATTTATCACTTGGTCCATAACATACATGTACACAAGTAATTATAAACTTTATAGTTACTAAGAAGTTTTACAACTTCTGACGTTTTCATTGGTCGTTCATTTAGCCGTGTGTCCCAACCCTAACATTACCATCGGGTATTGGAAAGTGTATTTGTTTAGGCCTTTACACCTAAATAAAAGTTTATGTTTATCGTGAAATAAGTTTATAGAGAATAACGGTTATGCGACGACGGTTCATTACTATGTAGGGAGTAAGGTAATGTCTCCTAATTGACGTACTTTGTAGGGATCTTCTTTAATGCTTTGAAAGGTGAGTACGGTACATTTACGTGGAGGTTTTATATTATTGCAAGGTCCCGTCCAGTCAGTTTCTGCAATATGCTTTTTGGAGCCATTAGAAAAGTCATTGAAAAATAATGCCTTTCAAATCAATCATATCAATACAGGTTGAATTATATTTTTTTACTAGCCTATTGTGTCCCACTGCTGAGTGTCTGCTTGCCTCCCCCAAGTCATTCCACCTTCTTCCGTCCTGCGCCACCTCGAACTAGTCTTCACGGTGTATTTTAAAATCAAAAAGCAAAATGCAATGTAAATTATTGTATGAATATGAAAAAAATATAATTAATATTGATTTATTTCTTTTACTATCTATAATTGTTTTCAAAAGAGAAATGCGTGTTAAAATTGGCTATGAAGATGAAATTTAAAACAAATGACGCTCTCCAACAATTTTTAGTTTTCCTTTTTGATTTACAGTCTTTGCTTTAACAGACAGTATCAATACCAGCAACTGTGTTACATCGTCAAGCTCCAGTTAGTTCCATACAAAGGTATCGCTCGTGCGAACATAACTCGACGAGCAAACGTGAAAAATTGCAAAACGTCAGAAGGATGCACGGCGCACGATGGTCATTTAAAATTCATGGTAATTTGTCACGTGTGGATGTGTAGACACCTTCCTTTAGAATTTGAACTGTGAAATCGACGAACTTACCCAGAAAAAAGTATTTGGAAATTAGTTTGAATTGTAATTGACTGGCCTGTTGGTCTAGTGGGTAGTGGCCCTGATTGTTATACCGGTGGTCGTCGGTTCGATTCCCACCCAGGATGAGTGTTTGTGTGATGAGCACGATCATTTTTTCTGTGTCGGGGTGTAATTTAATTACAATATTATTATGTTTGTATTTAGAAATATTTAACTATGTTTATCTGTTGTTGCTGTCTGTAGTTGTCTACTCATAACATAACACAAATAACTATCGTACACGTTTTTACCGGCTGCAAAATTTTTGCTGTCATTTACAACAATTCTGCTTAAACCGTTGAGTGATAAAATGCATGTATGATGATGCAATAACATGAGTTCAATGACAACATTTTGGTCTGTAATTAAGCTTTTTTCTTCTCTTGCGCAATAAAATTGCATTCCTAATCTACTGGGCAATTATAAATATTTCGTTAAACCAGTATATTTGAACGCCAAATAAATTATTAAAACGGAAATTGAGCTAGAGAGATAGACCAAGAGATTAACGTATCTGGACGATGAGAATAATAATTCTGTGTTTGTTGATTTGGGCTTTAGAGATTAATGAAACAATAGATATATTATTTACGTACAAAAGGCTTATCTTCTAATACCGGAGCAATTACATTACGGGTTTATATCATACAACGAAAAACCTTTTGCTCATAATCCGTAACATATCTAATCTCCTGAAGGAGAGACAGGTTTTGTAATGACGGTATTAGATCCCGACAACGACGTGACAAGGGGTAAGTCTCTTGCCATTAATCGGGTACGATCCCCGACCGTTGCAAAAAATATCCCTTGAAACCCTGAATTACCCTGTCTTACTCTTTGTGTATTTTCACGCTTCTAAGAGAGGTTAGGTAATGTTATTTACAGAAGACTAAATGTTATTACTTTATGTTATGATAGACTTAAGTTAATGTTTACTAATTGCAAGAGTTTCTATTTGTCTTAATTTAGGGATAATAAAACAAACACACATCAAATTATTATACATTTATTCCGTTTTCATCAATGTACAAAAATTAGATTTTTGTGTTGAAATTAGGTTCTAAAGTAGTATAATAGTATTGCAAGCAGCTACATTCACTGCGCACTTTGCGTGTGACTGTTTACTCTACAGAACACAATACCTACATATAACTACGAGGCCTTAAGAAAATAAATCAAGAGTTAATTGTTTACGTAATAATTTATATGACATATATTTACACGATGTGTGGTCTCGCTGAGAATATACGATGACACAGAGCGTATCACTTTTATAAATGTCGTAAAATGAAACGCTTAGATTACTTTACGATGATGGCGTTATCAAAATTTGTCGTTCGCCTGTCATACGTGGTGATAAGAGTCCATTAGTATTTGAGTGTCGAAAGGCTAATTTGTTTTTAAAATTATGAATATAGGATAAGTTTTCACTTGCTTGCTCTATGGTTTCTTGGTGTGGGTGGGTGTTAGTGTACCTATTGTCAGACTTTATGTCAACTTTACACTAACTAGGACACATACTCAAATCAAACATCCGTAGGAAAATAAAAAATATTGATTTTTCCTTTTAGCAGTAAAAGTCAATATCTCTACCATCCTTTTCAATATTTTTTTGTGTATAAATCAAAACTTGACATTAATTTATGTTTTGGCATTTATCTTGACATTAATTTTAATCTTTGTTTCTTGAAGTGCCTTCTACATAGCATACGTTTAATTTCTGGTACTGCTATTTTTTTCGAGCCTATACTGCCAGTGCCAAGCAGTGACCTTCTCCAAATTCGTCCCCAATTCCCAGTCTGTTTTTCCTTAAACGCGGCGTCGCGGTGTATTTCTTGGTCATTCTATACCTTTAGCTGATCATATCCAAAAAAAGCCATCGATAACATGATTTATAGCAAAACTGCGGGATTCAAGTGACACTGACGAACAATCAACTTTAATATTTTCTCCTAGTATTGAAGCAGTAACGGCAACAATATCCAGTGACCCTAAGCAGTTATCAGTTGAGAAGGGTCTCATTGTTTCCATCCGGGGATGCTCGGTGACTCGATCGTAATCAATTACATTCATTATGTCATCTCGTAGACGCGTACGCTATCTATTGCGTACTAATTGTGTAATAATTATTCTATTTTAGTGGTTTTGCCGTAAACGATGTGTTTATGATGATTTGAATTGACAGGATTGCTTGCGTAGTATTTGCGTCATATTATTTCTGGTTATTTCTTTATAGATTGATACTCTAACATACAAGGAAATATTTTAAATTGGTCAACGAAAAAAAGCTTAAGAATTTAGGAAGTAAGGAAGAATTCCTGACGGAAATCACAATATTGCCCGAATGAGCATTGCAATGCATTGCAAGTCTAGTTGTAGATGGCTAGATTAGATAGGGTGAGGGGAAAGGAGAAAATCCAAATTTTAATGTATAATCACTTATGAATCTTCTAGTCGCGTAGTCCCGCAATGTAACTAATATACCTCAACGTGTACTTGTATTTCTCTCAGTTCAGCTTTTTTAATATTCATGGAATTGTTGTATCCCATTATTACAAAGGTTCGTTAGTCACAGGTATTTACCAAATGACGTAGACATAATTAATTTATATCTATAGGTACATACAACTGAATATATTGGAATGCTCCAATTAATTGAATCAGCAAGTATAATTTGATTAGTCCGAATCAATAAACATGGTAAACATTAATCTAATATGGGATTAATTGTCGTACGTGGCCGGACTAAATAGATAACAATCTTAATTAATTGTATTAATAATTATATACGCGTCGAACTTAATTAAAATCAATAGATTAGTATTGATTTAATTTAGGATGAAAGCGGATTGGTCAAAGCTGTACACATACAGACGAACTTATTTTTAATATTGTTTATGCGCATGGATGTATGATATTTCTCTGGAGAGCTTTACAATTTTATGAAAAATGTTGATCCATTCAAACGACTTTCTATTACATATTGTCATATATTTTTATGGAACTTGATATTCCTAAAGAGAGAAGTTAATTTCATACAAAAAGCACTATGAAATATGACCAGGATATGGGTAACCGTCAGTCTTATATCGTACTGTATTTCAAACTCGCACCATAAAGTAAGAAAAGTGTCAAAGGCTAAAAATGTAACTAGGTTAACATTTATGAACGTTATGTAGCAGCAAACATTATTAAATCCATAAATCACCAATATTAGCAAAATATTCCGGGAAATATTTAAATAAATAACCCAGCCATGCGGAACCCATCGTCTATATTAGCTAACCGAACATAAATCCAAAGTTGAAAGATAAAACATTCCAATCCCGATCCTAATTTATTATAGAAGAAAAAATCCGATGCGTTTCATCGAGTTTCCTTGTAGTGAAAAATCGAGCCATTACGGGCAAAGGGAACCCGGATCCTACCGCTCACTACCGCTCATATTTCAAAACAACACATTATTGTTTTGCTCCTTTTGTTTCGTGGTTAAAACCGTTATAAATTTAGGAGGGAATTGCTGTAAAGTTTTTCCCTGTTTGGTTATTATACGCTATCTTTGTTGGAGCATAAAATCAATAATGTGGACACGACAATAGCATTAAAGTCCGCCACTAAATTAATTGGCGCACGCCGTTAGCAATAATTTACGTAAGTAGACCGGTGTAGTTTTAGTTGCTCAAGAATTTGGTATTTATACCTTCTGGTCAGGTCATCTTTGTTTTCTAGGCAATTCAATCGTGATCGACAGACGACATGTGCATGTTCTGACTAAATGAATTTACGATAACATCGACTAGTAAATATTCCATAACTGAATTATCTTTGATATTCAGCAAATAAATAACTGTTAAGTCATAGAATATAAGATTGCAATTCCTTTTTATTTTTAATCAGATCAGCCATTCAAAATGCACAGCTATATAAATGTATATACTTACAATGAAGTGACTGCAATTGCTCGACGAAAACTGGCTAGAAATTCTATTAAAATTTTATAATTTATCCTCAACGTTGCATTCAAAGATGTACCGGTTATTCCCTGGCTTAATTTCGTTTCAACGTTATCCGTCCTTTAAAGGAAGTTTAACAAAGTTTCGTATCCGTCGGACGCTAGCACTGAAAATGAAGCTCTCGGGGGAAATTTACCATTAGCGGTCACATTAAATTCTGTTTCATTCTTTATTTACGTCAAAACGCTCGTTGCGAAGGCATATCTTATATTTGATCTCAATTTTCATTATGAGATAATCAAGAAGGAAAGCGATATTGTTTCGTTTTAAAAATTTATCGCAAGAAAATTGGAAGCTTGTAAGCATTTTTCATAGCGAGTTGCTTTTGTTTTGCGGTTTGATTTATGAGTTTTATTAGGTAAAGGATTTTTAAAACATTTTAAAAGCTTTACAAAAACAGAAATAGGTGACCGAAGATAAAAAAAAAAATTAACTTACGTTTTAACGGGCATATTCTAATTTCGTGCGACGAATTCATAAATATTAATTTGGCGATTTACACGCGCGCATTTTCGGAAAAGTCCAAATAGTTTCGGATTTAAAAGAAGTTTAAAATGCATTCACAGACTTTAATTAAACATCAGTGAGAATATTGATTTTAATAAATTACTATTTTAGCTCTCTTCCGCTCTACTAATTTTTTGCGTGCCTGACAGTCCATATTGATCTTAACTTGTTTTATTTTTTACCATATCTGTAACATATAGAATGCAATAAATAACGGAGGATTAAATATTGAGAATAAATTTCTTTTTATAATTAAAATTGTCTTTTTCTTGTCAGTAGATAATTTATAATTAAAACCCAACAGTGATTTTAGTACCTACATCATGTTGAACCAATTACTATTACTTCGAAAGATATATTCACACGATGTTACAATGTAACCTGCTTTGTACGATTGATGGCTTGACTTACAAATAAGTGAAAACATGATTGGTATTCACATTCCAAACTTTATTACTGAGCTATTGAAATGCAGATTTTTGTGAAAACCCATTTTGTTAACAGTATTCATCTCATGAACTACATTTCACTAATTTGAAAAGCTTTCGAATGCATTTGAGATGGATATTAGATTAATATCGTAGTTTCCAAGTCGTTACAATATTAAATATTATGTAGAATATGGGCCCTATAAATTATAACTTGTATAAATTATTCCCACAGGCCCATTGCCGACTGATTCAGTAAAATCATTGATATGGTTTTAAAAGATTTCAATCAAATAAAAGTATGTAAGTAGCAGCAACTACAGGTACACAATTTAATTCTTTATGATATATTATTATGTTTTACTGGTAATTTTATAGTTACTGGCACCTGCTAAAGTAAAGCACCTAGGTAATAATATTCATATTAGTTTAGTTTTATTCCAATATTTATACACAAATCATTGCCATTATTAAAGCTAGCTGTAATACCTACTTATCCTCACCTTAAAAACTCACAATCAAAATTATAAAGTCCCAAACACAGTCAATTCAACCCGCATCATTTATTAATACCCACACAAACTTACAACTCATTAACACAAAACCGACGAACAAAAAAATAATTTTTTTTAACTCTATTATGATGCAATCGACGTTGAAATAATGCATCCGTAGCGAATAAAGCATGTTTCCCAAAAGGCTGACATAAACTGAGTTCGGTCGCTGTGGCAAGCATGGTAATTACACCCATTAACTCCGCTTGTTAAGTCAACTGAAGCCTTCACTCGATAGCCTATACCTGTTAAAACGCAATTAGACCGATATTTCATTTAATTGCTACGAATTCCTTAGTGTAAATGTATTAAGAAATTATTTTAGATTTTATCAAGGAATGGTTTGTGAAAGGTTTTGTGTAAACATTGGTTTTGAACGATATTGTTGTATAAAACCTCTTTTGGGTTTCGTAAAAAAAAACTGAATCTAATATCTTGTGTCAGAATCTACAACTTGATTAGGCAGTAATATAAAAGCCTATAAAATTAAGTGTAACATTCAACTTTAAACTTAAACTCCTAAATCAAATCTGATTTTATTACATTTATATATCTCCATAACTTTAACAGATAAAGTAATATGCGATAGCCAGAACTAAACACATCATCTCGAATATCGCGCCAAAACACCAATAAAAAATATAAAATCCAATTCCCGCCAAAGAGAACCCAAAATAAGTTTCAATCGTAAATTAAATTCTATACATACGTGGGCAGTTCAATCAGCCTACTAGCACTAAAAGAAAATAAAATTAAAAGTAAAGCCGAGTACAAATGAGGCGAGTAAAAATATTTTTACGATTCTCTCTCTCAATTAGGAGGAGCACCGACAGTAAAGTGTCAGTGTTATTTAAATTTACTGCACCAATTAGACGCGCTATCATCACAGGAGTGATGAAACCATACCGTGTCGTGTGTAGCTTCCCTTATTAAGAGTTCTATAATTAAAATTTACAGCCGATTCAAATAACTAAGAGAATAGCTACAAATGGTTCCATTAGATAGTTTAAACATGTCCGTATGAAGTTTACGCTGTTTATATTTGGAATGCTGAAAGAATGCGGGTCAGTTTATATTTCGATGCTTATGAATCTTATGATCCATTGATTTCGTAATTTGAAATCCACTTAAATGTTACAGTGTTGATTTTTAATTGCAAAATTGTTTATTACTAAGATTGCGTTTAATCTCCAGCTATTAGAACAAGTAAAATTGGATATAAACGCGAATATTGTCCAAATAAAATATTGGTTTATCATTTATTGCACGCCAATAAAACGTCTCGTAAACGAAATAAATTGATTGCGATGCCAATAAAAGCGTTCATTTCTATTACCAATTTCTTGTCTAACAATATAAAACTTAACAGTATGGAATGCCATTGTTATAACAATGTTCCTTAACGACGCCAATGCGACGTGACGAAGGAGAATACGCTATAATTCAAGCTAACAGATCCGCTGTGTAAAAGGATTGAACTAGGACATATCTCATAAAGTTAGTTGGCGACCATAACATCCGTGCTATGTATGTGTGTAGTAAATTTTGGCATCCGAGGCGAGAACAATCTGGGTAATAGAATAAAGTTGTTTCTTTGCTAACATGATAGTTCGGGAGTCGGCGACGAAAAGGCGGACGGCGGTTACTCTCCTGAATACAGATAGGTATTACCTTCCTTGATAATATAATTAAAGGACAAGAGTTAAGGATGAAATGAAGTTAGCTTAGTTTTCTTTTGGTTAGTTAGCGGCTACGTTTAATCTAGGACAGTTGTTTCGAATAAAATTTGAGACTGAATTTAATGACTTAAGACTAATTGATGTTGAACATTAATTCCAAATTATAATACTGTTTCTCTCTCATCACAAGTTTTTCACCTCTAAAATGTCATAATAAGTGCAGTGCTTGGTTGTTAGTAACAAGTTGTACAGGCTTTAGCAAATAACAGAAGATTGATTGTAAGAATTGATACATTGACAAGCCTTTTATTTATTTATTAAATACTAAATGTACCTATAGTACATCATAGTGTAAATATAGCATTACGCCATTCAACATTTTATACCGTTATCCACGGAATTTACACGTAGATTTTTGTGTATTAATATTCTTAAGGCATCGTCCTTTTTGTATTCCGACGGAGGCGATAATTTGGGCTTTTTATGTCAGCCTTGTCAGATTCATATAAAGTTATTCTTTACTGTGATTAGAATGTCCTTGTATTTTGCACTAAATATGTTATGACACTTATTAATTGTATTATGAATGAATATCATTATTTTCAATAGTCATACTAATACTAGGAGCTCATTTTTTGGGGCAAAAACTAGGAGAATGCAACAAAAAATGACGATCTGAAATTCTCAGACGTAAAATATTGAAGTAACGTAAGTTGAATATGCAAAAACTGTGACATTACATTTAATATTCATTATTTTTAATTACTATTCTGTGACTTCCTCGATTGAGACATAAATTCAAATCCTAAACAGGTTCAAAGTATGGTCTGCTAATGAAAATCAAACATACAATAAAATACTCACGATAAATTACGTCTATAAATTTAAATGAAACTATAAAAAGCCTTAAAATCAATAGCCCATAAGTCAAATGCCTTGATGAGTAAATATGTATTTGCGTAGGTATACATGTAGGCGTGTGCTATGAATGTATGTGTGCGTGAGTTTTTGTCATTCGTACTAACGAGGAGATTATATCAGAATCCAATATCATAAAGATTATTTATTAATTTATTTGCGAGTACACTCGTAAATTAATCAGTATTGAAATAGAGGTAATTTACTGTAGGATGTTTACGATAGTTTTTCTATTGTCGGGTTGTTCAACATGCTTTATTATTTTATTATTATTACTAATCAAAAACCGTATTTTTCTAAGCTTTTATTTTTTGACATTGAACATTAGAAATTTGTAACTCGTTAATGTCATTTACTTATGTCGCAGTTAAACTTGTTTTAATTTTTATTACATTCTTTCTATTATTATTTTATTTTATATTCAATTTTCTATTATTTAATAAATTAAGTAAGTATTAAATTTCCATTTGCAGATATTACCTACATCCTTAAACATTTCTTACGCAGATTCTCCAGTAAACTTTTTCATTAATCAAATTAGCAAGCGTTGTGTAAATAATCTATTTCGTAAAATCCTTCCAAGAAAATAGTATTAGCACTCAATAAATATCAAAGCGGTGATAGCTGAACTCCCACATTCGTGGTCAACAGTACGTTGTGCTCACTGCAGCTCACTGAATGTTCGTTACAGCCAAAGTTTGGAAAGCTCACGACTTGATGCTGTCATTGTTGAAGTTGGGTTTATGCCAACGTAAAGACGCATTGCAGAGTAATATACAGGATATATAGGATTTTTCGTAGCGAGGAAATCTGGCATATGTAGGGAAATGTAAAAGGATTTATTGTTAACGCTCGTGTTAATGATGATTTAGCCACGGTTACTGATTTTGTTTACGATTATTGCTGAATTACACGTATTTCTTGATATGAAGCGATGTTTTGTGAGAATTTATTGTTTCCATTTGTTGATTATTTGTTGTTCTCGTTTTATGAAATTATTGGTTTCTTTTTAGTTCTTAACTGAGGCTATAGTAGTAGTAAGCTGACAGCCAACCTCCAGTAGGTAGTGGAGCGACAAATGAGAAGAAGACGAAGAACTGAAGCAATACGTTGTAGGAGGTCCTCCTATATTACATCTAAACCTAACTGAATAAAAAAACTATTTGTTTATTCATATTTTTGTTAAGGACCACTACCATATCTGGTACGTTTGTAACAAAACGATGTAATCAATGCCAAATTGAAAACTTCTAACAACTCGACAAAGTAATGATACAAAAAAACATTATTGATTTTTATGATAAAAAGAAGGTTTATACATAGATATTACCCACCGCATTCCGTCAAATCATTACGCCACCATCCCCTTAACATTTTCTCCTCGCGCGTGCACACACACACTTAAGATCACCGGCTAGATTTGCATAGCACTGACATACTTTAATCCTACAGCTACATAACTCCACTTATCTGCAGTAATAGATCGGTGTGACTTGGACAAGAACTGCAATAGTTCTAGCACGTCATTAAATCTTATCATGTTGTGTTTCGTCAAAGTGGCACGCGAGGCTTAATATCTCGGACGTGTAACTTTTTTTTAATGCTAAGCGGCAAAAGATAGCGAATCGTCGAAGGATTTAGGGGAAGCCTTTGCGCAGCTCTGGGACTAGGAAATAAAAAAGTTTTTGTGTCGTAGAGTTAAACGAATCTTTAAATGATATAAGTACCTATAAGATTTGGACCTGTACGTTCTTTACGGTCTACGTCTATTTCAATGGTATATGGATTTTTGTCACTGATAAGTGCTGATGGATGTCTCCGGTACTTGAAAATATATAGCGCTGACCCCCTGTTTCTGGAATGCGTGTCAATTGAATCTGCGGTCAAATTAACTGTGATTAGTCGACCATAAAACTTACAACCAATCCCAGAGCTTAACATAAGATTTGACTGACGATTAACACATTCTAGTGTTGATCAGCGTTTGAAAAACCAGGGGTGAATCGCGTGAGGTTTGACCGTGTAGCTTTTTTACTTTTACGTAATTATTGTTTTGGATTTTAAATTAAAATCATTAAATGATGTAACTCCTGTTTGCAATAATATGAAAATATAAAGAAGTTGAGGCTCTTAAAGTATCAAAACATTAGTGTTCTCAGTCTCCGTAAGTAATTCTTCTTCTTCGTATTAATTCAATCAAGATAAACAGTCAAAACACTTCTTGGTATAAGTTGTAAAATTGCGCGGCGAGATGAAAGGCACACCAGTAGGCATATTAAATACCTACACAGTAAAACAGAAACATGGGTAGCTAAATTGTAATCTGAGATTCCTCTAAGATAATTATTTTTAAATAGGTACCTGTGATTCTTATGTTTTAAATACCTCTGATGTTAATATGTTTACGTGATTTCATTACTTATACGAAACTACATTACAAGATTTTTTCCATTTGCCCCAAACTAGGCAAGCTTGTATTTTGTCTACTAATTATCTTTGTAATAAATTAAAAAAATGTAGAAGTTACAACAATGTTATGTGCGGGAATAATTTTGTATGTGTTTTGTTGTTATGAGATATGAGAACAGCTGTTAAGTCGTGGATATACTTATATTACAGGGTATATAAATGGGATAACGGCAGGAAGATGATGATGATGACAGGGTTTATAAAGTTAAATTGTATAAATAACAGAATTCTGATACCCTCGTTTAACAAACTTAAAGAACGCAGTTTTGTGTACAAATCATGTGATATTATGGAGTATAGGAGTTTCTTTCCAAATTTGTTTCTCTTCGCCGCCCATGCTCCTGTAAGTTGGGTATCCATAATTTTCTTCATTATTCCAATCATCTTTTTCGTTTATTCAACAAAACTTCTATGTATCACACCTGTATTAATTTCCAAATACTAGTATAATATTTCGCTTTCGCTAATTTCGGCGTCGGTCAGTCTAGCCGTGGAAACGAGCAAGTTCACATATCCTGCGGGAGTGCGGTCTGTGGTAAAACAACGCCATGTTATGTTAGACAGCTAACATACAACATCCGGGCTTATTTATGAGGACATATTGTGACCGGGGCTAATTTCATAGGTTTGAGTCGTTTTTGTTAGTTTGGTTACAATTTGGATGGTGATGAGTCTGATGACTGCTCGTGTTTTATGCAATTGTCAGAGATTTTTGCTGTTCACTTTAATAAAGGCACAATTAAATATTCAAAAAAAAAATATTCTAAAGATCTTTAAGATTTTGTAGTGATGATAATTCATACCCTGTGATTATAAATTCTAATATTTTTATCATTACATCAAATTTAAACCACATTCTCTCATTTAATAGCTCAAGACATTAAAAGATATTGCAGATCGCCAGAAATGATAAATAGAGTACGATAAGAATAACATCGTTAATCACGCTTACGAAGACACTGCTGACCTACTAAGAATTAAATCCCGGCGCCTTTTGTGACAATCTGAAGCTGAGAGGCGGTGGGTGGCGTACCGCCATGTCCCCGTCAGGAACAACACGCCACATTGATTAGCGTTTTGATTAAACCGCAGACAAACGAAACACAATAACGGGTAATATCTACAACGGGCCATAAATCTTCAGACAATGCCCATTTCTTTGTCTACTCGACTCCGAAACAAGCATCTTTTGTTCAGTTTTTGGTATGAAATCCATGCTATAACTGTGCTGTTCATTTGCGCCTCGGGTAATATCATTTTCCACGTTTTCCTTTCCTTTGTCGATGTAGACACAATAAAAGCAAGCCGGCTCGTTAATCGCACAGAGTAGCCCGGGCGCGTAATTAACTTTGCAGCCAGAGAGAGTAGAGATTTACGTGGACCCCGGGTACAATTAAATTTGCATAGGAAATTGCACAGAATGAGCTAAGAATAAGTTACTCGCGAGTATGAAACTAAATTTTATGGTTGTCGTCGGCTAGAGTACTCTTATTTATTCACCTGCTCTTAACCCATAATTATCAAGAGAAGACATTATGGCTAAATTTTATTTCAAAAATGGCCAACAAAGTCTGAGGTACAATCTTTGACAAAATGTCTTCAGACAAAATATATTTTCAAGAGGAATTTATGACGACATCTATTGCAGTGAAATCACAAGATTTATGTGACGGCAAAGTATTTTTAATATCGCCTGCAACTTATTAGTTCGTAGCCCATAATACTCCAATAAAACCCTTGTTTTTTTCTATCGCTTTAGTTAACCCATTTAACATGAAAGTAATGATTCGAAAAACTGTGGCTATTTGTAGCGCAGCGGTATAATTGGCTATCAGGGCCGGTTGAAAAATGGACAGATGTTTATTTTAATGCAGTCCATCCATCAAGACTAACTGCGGTGCTACCTCGAAGACAGACTGTAGCGTTGTAATTAAGGACATTGAAAAACAAATAATTATTTTCGAATCATGTTTCATGTTCTAGTTAAGTACCCTATAATTTTAGTGATGTATTACAGTTAAGAGCTAGTAAACATGTAAACCTTCGACATGTTAATAGGTTTCTTCAGTATTCATTTCCTTTCAACATAAACCTGTATTTAACTATGTAATGATAGATATACTCTATAAAGTAAGAAAACTAATATAACCTTCGTAGACAGAATATAAAATACTGTAAGTAACTTTATGAGGTAATATAATAAATCATTTTTGCACTATAATTTATAGTATGAAATGCACAATACACGCTTAAAGTCCTTTCCATTTAGAGTTTCTATTTCGTAAAGTTCGTATAGCATGCGTTGCCTCCTACACGAAGGCATTAAAAATCAAAAACTAAATCGTTAGTCACATCTTTCGATTTTACAAGTTCTTCTATTGAAAAATAAAAGCTATAGTCAAACAAAAGAAAGAGCAGAAATAACTATTTTTAGTTCAAAGATTCCGTCATTAGTGCAACTCTTCGTTACATAGAACGCTGTGGTCAGACAAAGAGAATGTTACTCTATTAGTACAAAGTAGAGCATTTCTGCTGAGAATAGATTTTTCTAAGATCGGTATAGTTCCAACTCTTCGTAAATTGGATCTAATACCAGTAGTAACTGTAGTAAGCAGTGAGCGTCTTTTGTCTTTTTACTAAAATAGTTTTGTGAAAGCGCTTTTGTTAGCGATTGTTCATTTAATTCGTTGAAATTTATTATTGAGATAAAAGTTTTATTTTTATATTTGAGTTTTTAACGTTGTTTGAAATAAATAGTGTTCCTATAAGGTAAATTTTTATTTATTACTTTAGCGTACCTAGTCAATGTTGTTTGTACAAAATTTTGCAAGTTTCCCTCAAATTATATTGTGCACAGTGTCTGTAAGTTTTATAGCTGCATCCAACTGAACATTTTCTCGATATTTTTCATATTTTACGACGTTTTGAATTTACGCCTCTTGTGAGTAAAGGCAGACAGCTTGCCGCTTTCTGACTATTGTAAACTATATGTGAAACTGCTGCATCTTTAGTTTCTACTATTTTCTTACTCATAGTACACGTCTAAACCTCGTCGTTTACCTTACTTTATTTATATAACTGCATCATAGGTCCAATAGATGTCTAAATCATCGCAAAAAAAAATAACAATGAGCATATTCATAATCACCTAACCAATCAGTTTTCTGATTTCTGATCACGCTCTTAACCTTATTTAAAGACTTTTCAAATAAATACCAATCACTTTGAAAAGCAAAACTATTCTCCAATCTGTTAGAAAAATAAATCTAAGCAAAGACTATCACAAAGACGATTACACTAAACTGTCACTTGGGAATACACCAATAAACACCTCGGTGGCCAAACGAATTAGTTCGTTGTTTGTAGTCCAAGTCCCTCTGAAACTGCTTTAGACTTGACTCGACTAAGTTCTTTGTTTGTCTCCACTATTATTTCGGTAAAATAGAGTTTAGTCTTTTGCCTAAACACTACTACTGTACCTAATAGTTAGGACATGACACAAAGAACAAAATAAAACGTTTTAGGTAGCTTATTGATTCATTGTCAAGGAAGAAAATTTTCCGATTCCTAACCAAAATACATAAACGTGTTATTCTATAAAATGACGTCATACTTTCAACAAACGTAGAAAAAAATCACCATTAATTTTAATATTGAGGGAATGAATTCTATCAGACTGCCCTGTGCAATATCCCGAGTATTGGGCAAAAACTTACCGCTCTTTTTTGCAGCTGAAAATCTCTTCGAAATAAATTTTCATTTAGCCTATCCTTAGACATAAACTGTACCGTAACGTCAACTACACGAACGCTGATGTAAACTTTCACTTCATAAAATAAACTAGCCCTAGAGTTTTATACATTTACGGTTGTTTTATAGATTTCTGGCGTACTAAAGCCCGCATTAACCATGTGAGAATTGCTAACGTGCCTGAGAATGTTATAGGCTTTATAGGGGGTATGCAAATTAGGGAAAGGTTGCCCTCTTCACCTTTGCAACAAGAATGCGACTATTAAAGAACTGTTACGATTGATTTAAATGCTAAAATGCTTTAGATTATTAAAATTAACGATTTTATCTTGAAAAGACTCAGATGTATGTAGAAATTTTGTTAAGAAATGTCTTCTACGCATACCGGATTATTGAAAGCAATATGTACTCCATCAGAAAGTTATTGCTAACATGTTTAATGACTTCAATATCTTATGAAGAAAACATTGCCACTTTTAAAATAAGTGTCATAAGATAGTAGTGTTGCTACTGTCCAAAAGCCTATTTACTTATTTACTTTAACTACGCATACACTTACAAAACCAGTCTTTTTTCCTAGCCTATAGTGTCCCACTGCTGACCAAAGACTTCTCCTAAATCCTTCCATGTCTTTCTGTCCTGCGCCACCTCGAACCAGTCCTCGCGGTGTGCGTTCAAATCATCCCGCCACCGCTTTTAACATAAAACCAGTTACACTAACTAAATACCTATGCCTATGCGTCCGGCAGTGGAAAAGTCAAGGCTAAATAATACCTACATGTTTATTGTTAAAGGAATCATTGCTGGAATTTACTTCAATTTATTAACCACTGATTGTGTAACAACCCTATTTTATCATCCAAGGTCTTCCTAACAAAATTTAAGACATACCAACTAAATTATACTTATAAAACAAAAATAACCAGCTTTCTATCTGAATGAACCTTTCAACAAACCAATTGATAGAAAATTTACGGCAATCTCGCCACAATTTATCATCAATTTCGGTTATAAATCAAGAGATGTCATAACGCGAAAGTTGTGTATAATAAATATCTATCAAATAGTTATGTTTATTAAGTTGTTACTCAATCATGGCGTAACAGGTAAACATATTGATGATATTTGATACCCGGACAGATACAGTAACAGAAATACATTATTAAAAAAAAATACCTCTGATGATGGATAAAGTTAGGCTGCTAGTTTTATTTTTACCTTGGGACAATATCCACACACGGCCATACGATCCCAAGATAAGCAGAGCTTGTGTTATGGTAATCAGACAGCTTATAAACATACTTATATATTTCTAAATATATACAAAATATAGATAAATCACACCCAGACACAGAACAAATGACCGTGCTCATCACACAAACATTTGTCCTGGGTGGTGGTGAATCGAACCCACGACCTCCGGCTTAGCAGTCAGTGTCACTAACCACTAGAGCAACAGGCCCGCCATTTGAAATGTAAATATATTATGATTAAACCTTTTTGCAGGAAGAAACCATCAAAAGTTTCCGGTCTTTTGGGGATAAGACCAGGGAAATGTGGGATTATTCACTAAAGCCACCCTGTTGGTCAATATCAACACAAAGTCGGAGATTCTTTTATTTTTTATAAGAACAACCCAGATACACGTAGTGCAAAGCTTAATACAAGATCTAAATATGATATACCTAAGCATTTTTGTTTTGTTTAACTAGTGATAAGTAAACGACAGATGTAAGAATAATTAGATGTTGTAGGTACGGTGTACGGAGTTACCGAGACTCTTCACTATTAATTCTTTAGACTAGCTTAAAACCTCTATCAAAATGCTTAAACAATCTCCAGAAAACGACTGTGCAAAAATTCACAAACATTATACAGTAAAGTATTATGAATGTGTATTTTGTCCATTAGTTACGGGCAATCAAATGTGCTTAATTAAAAACTTGTTTCGTTACATAGTGATGTAGTATTAAAATAATCAATTTCGATCTAATCAAACTATTTATTACTGAGTTAAATAAATTTGTTTTGACGTTTTGTATGCAAATGTGATACGTAACAGTTTTTAATGTCTTAATTAAGGAGATCATATCTAAAATTTTATTTGAGCATCTCTATTTCAATCGCGATTTTTAAATTGATTCTGAGACTTGTATATAAAATTTGATTGATGAAAAACACCTATTACTTTGTTCATTTATATTTAACGTATTAAACAGCCTGTATAAAGTTAACGTAACCACGCAATAACGGCCAATCGAAGCGCGTAATCAGTGCATAATTAAAACGATATGCTTTCAAATTAAAATCAGTATACCTGCCTTTAGTCAAAAATTTAAAGTCAGTATTGTACAAATTAAGCTCGTGGTAACCGGCTGTCATGGAATGCGTATGTCATGCAGAGAAAAGAGTATCACGTGGTAAGGAAGGTGCTGGACATGAATGTGGATGGATATAAGGGATGAGGACGACCAAAGGAACGATGGATGAATCGTGTGAAAGATGATATGGAAGAAGAAGACATGCTGCGCCAACCCTAAATAATAATGGGATAAGGGCAGCGAAATAATGATTGTACAAATGAAGTCTTTTTAAACAGTTAAAGGATAAATATTTTAAATAGAAACTGGGTCCTGTAGCCGGCTTATCGGGAGTTAAAGTAAACACTGGAGACTTATCCATATTAATAAAGTAAAATCTAAAGCGAGAAGATTCAATGTAAGACGAGAAGTTGCTTCTCTATTCCACAACTGCAACAGTTCTACTTAAGGAGAGCTAGCTCCTAGCTTTTGTTTAACTATTAACTTTTAATATATACAAAAGCGCCTTATCGCTCGCCGGATATTTTCCGTTAGTTAAATATAAATTGTGGCCCAGCTTAGTTCTATGAAAGGATTAAAAACTTCTTGCTTCGAAAGTGAAGTAAGAAGTTTTTAATCCTTTCAGATTTGTAGTAAAGACTACAGATTTAATCTTTGTAAGTCTCGTTTTTAGGTTCGTTTTTTTTATTTGGTTGGACTGGATTCAGGCTTTAGGAATTATAATATTTACAGGTTAGGATCAAATATAAGGCAGGATTGATGTAAAAATTGCGATAAAAACCTAACATGTTTTTTATGTGCTTTGTAAAATGACGTTATCCTTAAAAAACACGGCGTATGAATACACAAACAATCTGCTCAACTAATTTATTTTTAAAACGTCGGCTTTTTAATTAGAGTTTTGTCTGCTCAGCAGATTTTCATTTAAACAAGCCTAATTGTAATTTCAACGTATGGTACACGCATATTAATTTTTAAATTAAATGTTATCTTATTTTCTCGCATCGATTTAATAAATTTTATATTTATGAGAATAATGTTCCTACAGTGATTTTAATACCGTTCAATTATTTTTCGTATTCTTCCTTAGGTATAATATTAAAAAGTTTAATCAATGTTTGTATCAAGTGTATCAGATAGCATCGTCTGTAAAAGGCACATTATTTGATACTTTAGTACAGATATTGCGTAAAATCAGGCGCCACTCGCAAGATCAGGCCCCTGATTGGCGCTATTATATTTAAGTAAGTAATCTGATACGATATTGACATCATTTAGAGAATACAGTAAATATAGTGTACAAATTGGAATTCAAGAAATCTTTTTTAAATAGAATAAAATGTGTGTTTATTACATGTGACTTTTAGGTATAGGTACCTACAACATTCGAATGTAGCGAAATCCAATACTAAAACAAAATAACAATAAAACGTAAATGTTACGATTTTCAGTAGCAAAACGAATATCACACATCGCATTCACCCAAATGGGGTACTTTTTATTAAAACCATAGTCCATAATCTAGACTAAACAACGGGAGTCAAAACGCAAAATATGCCAATAACGCAGCAAAGGGCCGCAATTACCGGGCTTAACGTCCAATATGAAGATGTCATTTCACCCGTTCAACCAAATTGGAGGTCATTCAATTTGCATATAAAGCGTGTAGAGGCGTCAATAGGCCGAGAGGGCTCGATATGAGTCCCATTCGCCCCGAATTCGGCCCTGGACGGCCCATGTCGAGTACAGCTCAGCTTTGTTTATATTTATGAAATGAATTGTGTCGATCGGGACTGTAATAAGTAGTGCAAATATTTTTGTTCAATGCACGGTTTATTGGGTCAATGAAAATATGAGAACGTAAAGCGGAAATAATGTATGCAGTATTCATAGCAATGAAACGGTAAGTTTATTGCGGTGTGTTAAATTATTCTCCTTTTTTGTTTCCATCATATTTTTTTGAGTGGACGATTATTACTAGACTATTACTGTTATAAGACAAATTATTTAATCAATCATCAATATTTATTGAAATTCCAAAAAGTAGGCACTTACGTCATATAAATCTAATTAGACTGGCACCAATGTACTTATTACGTACATTCAAAACAGACCATGAAAATATGGGCAAAGGAAAGCAATTCAAACCAAGACAGGAGACTCCAAATTGCGAGCAACCCTGATAAACACATACACGTAAAGCGATCTTCAAAGCTTCCCTTCATAGATAGAGCAATACGTGAGGTTTTCGAATGCAGTCATAAATCCGTATGCAATAAAATACGAACAAAGTAGCACGTGACTTCTCTTCCTTTACCACCGCCACGTCTTAAAGAAACATTATAGCCAGCGTTAAAGCGTGACAGCGCTCTACACGGCATAGAGCGGCCTCTCTTTCCCACAACTACAATGATATGAGTTTGAAAGGTGGTGGAGAACCTCTGCTTGAGATGTAAATATTTACTGCTACATTTTATACCCACGTTTAGTTGAAGCGATAAATCTATCTTTATGATTTGGGTAACTTTTGGTAACTTATTTGTTTTGGCCAGAGTTTTATTTTTATAACTTTTGTGTAAATCTTCTTGAAGTGTTATAACCTTTTCCTTACTGTTAGGTTGGTGCAAAAATTGTGATGTTCCTGAAAGATATGAGAGTAGGTGATTATGGAACTAAATAAAACAAAAGAACGACTTGATAGCACAGCGTATATTCGCAGAACGGCGCGCCGGTGGCTACAATAAAAACTTACAACAAACTGCCTACTTATTCAATATCTTAACATACATCACAGTTCCGAGACGATATAATGTTAACGTTATTCAAAATTGAAATGATTACATCAACCGTTCTAGTCTCTACTTTTCGATATAGCTCTATATTAATCTTTTAAAAATATCAGGTGCATCAGTATTCAATCTTTCTCTCGTTAATGTAAGTAGAATCTACGAGTAGATACCATTTGTTACAAAAACAAAAAAAATAAACAGAGACTTTGGGTTATACATGATATAAATATTTATTTAAATTCAGTAATCTATTGAGATCTAGTAAGTTCAATAGGGATTATGACGGGGTATGAAAAATAAAATTATAATTAGTCGGTCTGATAGATAATTAAAATATTAGACATATATTTTTAGGATTACATGAGCAGTAAAAAATGTCTATTGGCCAATTTTTGTATACGGGACAAAAGAAAAAGTACGTATCCAATATCATTAATTAAACTACATGACGAACATGAAAAAAAGTTTTCGTCATCCCCATTGTATATTGATTTATAAGGAAACTCCCTTCTCGCTGGCTTAAAAAAGTTTTAGTTTAGAACAAAATTCAATGCCATTCTTACACGAAACAACGCACTTCACCAAAAACTTGAGCTGTCTGGTGTTCGGACGTACTTAGAAAAATTAAAAACGGTGTATAGGTATACAGGGTAACTTTGTTCTCTCTCTGTTGTGTATTGTTCTCTTAGAAAGAGAACAAAGTACAAACCTTATACTACAAGCCTTCACATTTCAATATTTCAAGCTTAACTGCAAATAAATCAAAGGTTATATGACGAAGGATTAGCACAAATTACTGCGCTAACAGTCCATTCATTCCATTCAGTAAGTTTCAATCTAATTCCTTGGAACTATTAACGGAACTTGCTCCTGTTCTAATTGCGCTAAGGTTTACTTGGTAATATTCTAGCTAACATTTCAGTGTACTTAATTAATACTAAAAGTTTGAATTTTATAATGAGAGTTTTGCTCAGACCAGCAAGTGTAGGGAATAACTATATTGATAGTAAATTGGATAAAAACACCATATTGTATACTTTTTTTTCGATTATAACTTCACGATCTCTACTTCAAAATTGTTAACCAAAAGTGTATTAATTTAAATAACTACTGAATTTAATTAAAACTGTTAGATTTTATTTAACACGTACAAAATCTCCACTATTACCTTATAACAAAAGATATCTAGAGTCTGCATCAGAAATTGTTTGTTCACCGTACCTACATTTTCAATGTTCTTCCTGAAAACTAATATACAACCTTCTTCGACTAAATTTTCGCACCATATGTTCCGTTATGGTGCCATTTTCTATAATCCGCGTAACTATCTACTGGGAGGCGTCAAAAATATTACGTCTAGACTGCATACAGGGCCTCTACCCTCACCTCTTGGAAAATGACTCTTGCAGTTGTGGAAGAGAGAGGCCGCTCTATGCTGTGTAGAGCATTATCTCGCTTTAACGATGCCAACAGCCTTAAGTTGATATATGGTGGTAGTTCTCCAGTGAGCTCGCGATAGGAGTATGGTAAAGGAAAGTGAACGATACGGTCACGTAGGTATTTACATGACACATTCTGAATTGCTTCCCGTCTTGAAATATGCTCTACATAATAATGTGATGGAACGACAATTTTGTCTAGACTTTTCATAAGACGCTTATCTAATTCGAGTTATATTTTGGTTTACCACGTTTACATTTCACATTCACGAAATCGTGGTTATTAAAATTATTTAGATCCCGTAGTAATTGAAAAGACTTGTTTCGCAACAGTATTGAATATAATACGAAGTATAATAATAATAAAAATCTAAAAGAATATCGAAACGCAACTTCGGCTTAAAAACAATTCCGCTATTATTTGTAACAACGTAAAATGCTATCTCTTCGACTTTAACGTAAATTCCACTCGATATTGCCTTTAAACTAACTAAAGCCAAAGATTAAAGCAAAGAACAGTGTAAAAAAGGAGCATTAAAACCGAACAGACAATGAGATAAAAAAGTAAATACTACGCTCAAGATAAAAAATCTCTCGGAAAAGCGACTCGAAAGTTACTCGTGAACAAAAAGGTCGAATACAAAAGTATATAATTGAATGGACCCTATTTACTTAAATAAGACAGTATAAATCGTTGTAGAACAAGAAACGATAAATTTTCACGAAGCTTTGCTAGCGACCTTACTAACGGGCCTCGGCTCCAACCTTAAATAATTAGGCAATTAATTTTGTTTATTGTATGAGAACGTAATGCAATTAATGGTTATGGAACACGTATTATTAAAATATTATTATTGTTATTATGATTTACGTGTGTGTTAACTGTAAGTTCGTTTTAATTAAGGTAGTTTTATTATGTTATAATTTTGCATGTCTCGTGGTTTTTATGGTCGCCTAAGTGTAATTAAGTAGTCTCTTGGGGGTACTTTTGTGAGTATTCTTTGTTTAAATTACTGTTAGACATACTTAGGGTTTTTTCGATGGC